>PISW01014815.1:0-19506 GCA_004023785.1 Mungos mungo | reverse complement strand
CCACCGTCGATTGCTGCGGCCTCTCCGGCCTCCATGTCTGGTGGGACCAAGTTGTTCTTCAAGGTTGTCTGGGCTGTTCCGAGTCCTGTGCGTTTCCACAGAAGATTTAGACTCAGCTTGTTACTTTACACACACAGGGCCGCCTGGGGCTCCTGGGGTTTTGTCTAAGAATGTCTTGAATCCTCAGATCAATTTCGGGGAAAATGGAAAGCTCAGTGATACGGAACTTGTCACACCCTGGATCTACTCTGTGGCTCTAGGCTGTTTGTATTTCCTCTCAGTGGTTTGCATTTTCAGTGTGTAAATCCCGTGCACCTTTCCTTACACACGTTCGTAAATATAAGTGGCTTTTGTGTACTGACCTTGTATCCAGTAATCTCCACAAACTTACTCACTGGCTGTGGATTCCTTTGGGTTCTGTGCACACACAGGACAGCTTTTATGACCTTTATTCTTTATGCTTTTTTCTTCATTTTTACCAGTAGATGCCCCTTTTGTTAGATTATTTTTTTAATGTTTATTTTTGAGAGAGCAAGAGACAGAGCATGAGCAGCGGAGACAGAGAAACAGGGAGACACAGTATCGGAAGCAGGCTCCAGGCTCTTGAGCTGTCAGCACAGAGCCCGACGTGGGGCTCAAACCTGTGAACCACGAGATCATGACCTGGGCTGCCCAGGTCCCCTGCTTCCCCATTTCGTTACATTTTTAAATGAGAACAGGTCCTTTTATGAGATAGTAATGAAATAGTGATTATTTTTGGTTTAATGACCTTATAGGTAGAACAGAAAGCTGGCAGCCATATGCTGGTCACCAGAATTAGATTTAGGGAGTGTTGTGGGCCCCCCAAATTTCAAGCATTTGAGAGCCCCTGAGTTGGTTAATCTTGCAGTGTTTCTCCTCTGACCTGAGTTTGGTAAAACGAGGTTGACGTATCGGGCTTTGGACCGGCCTGTGGTCCCTGAAGGTCTCTGGTAAACAGCATTCGGCCTGACAGTGGGGCTTTCAAGGGAGACACACAGAACTCTGTGTCCTTTTTTTCTGTCTGAGCACGGCCCGGCCTTCCCTTTACCCCAGAGGAGCCCTGTCTTGACAGTAGAAACAGAAAATCCACAGACTTCAGGCCGAGCCCGAGGGCTGCTGCCTCATCTCCGGTATTTACCTAGTTGGTCTAGATTAAGCCTCACAGTGGAAAACCCCAAAAGGTGCCTTGAGAAATTTAACCCAAAATTCATGGACTTCAGTTAATGGTGAATTGTAGTAATCGCTCCTGCCGTGCAGGAGACACAGAGCCTGTGTGGCTTTGTCTTCCGGAACATTTTTGCTCCTGGATCGCGGCAAGCTGAGTATTAAAAGCTTTATTGTTGTAAACACAAAAATAGGCTAAGTGTTTGGCCTTGACTTGCTAGATTGTTTCCTCTGTTTTTCCTCCAGCCTGTGACATCAGAGGCTCAGGCTGGGGGGACGGGTGCATCCTAGTGCCTAGGACTGAAGGGAGCAGGCTGCTTCTGGCAGAGCCCGGGCTCCCCGGGACGGGGCGGAAGCCAGGTGACCAGCACTTCTCAGTCCAGCCCTTGGTGAAGCAGCAGAGCACGTGGGGGCCCGGGGGCGGGGAGCGAGGGGGGCGCAGAGCCTGGGGCTGCACCCCGCTGAGCTCCGCATCTCGTGCTCTCTCCGCAGCCAGCAGCCAGAGGCGGCACTCCTCCATGGCCCGGATTCATTCCATGACGATCGAGGCGCCCATCACCAAGGTGAAGCGGCGGGCACCCCCCACCCCCCGCAGCCCCTTGTCCGCCAGGCGGACTGTTTCTAGAAACAGCCCCGCACCGGAAATCGTGTGCTCACAGTCGCACAGAGCCGCCTCCTCTGAAGAGAGGATGTGACACGAACGTCGTACTTAGTCTGGAGTCGGCGCCGAGCGCCCCTGCCAGCCGCCCCTCCGCACTGCCCTCCCGCCGTTCGGGAGGTGGTGACACTCATGTCTTCTTACATTCTGCAGGTGATCAACATCATCAACGCCGCCCAGGAAAGCAGCCCCATGCCCGTGACAGAAGCCTTAGACCGTGTGCTGGAAATTCTGAGAACCACTGAATTATATTCGCCACAGTTCGGTGCTAAAGACGATGATCCTCATGCCAATGACCTTGTTGGGGGCTTAATGTCTGTAAGTGTACTTGGCCCAGCCGCTGGCTAGAGCCTGATTTTCTTGTTGGTCTTCCCAGAGGTTATGTGTTGAGGGGCTAGGCCACACGAGCTCGGTGTACGCGGGGCTGTCGTGGCCCGAACCCCACCACCCGGGCTCAGCTGCGCTCTGGCCAGAGCCGTCGCCCACCCGCTGCATCCGCCCCGGGAGACCACGGCCTGAAGCGGAGGAGCGCGGGGCATGTTCTCTTGCTTAGGGGTTCTATGAGGAGTTTATTTCAATTAAACAACTGTACATATTTTGAAAATTGAGGCAGAAAAAACACATCTGTAAAACGTCTCATACCCCTGGCGGGACAGGACTATATACGTTTAAAGAGGCACCAGGGCCTGGGGCTCCGGTTCTGTCCCACACCTCCTCGCAGACTTGGCTCCGCGCCGTGCGCTCTCTGCGGGCCGGGACACTCCTCGGGCCCGTCTAGCAGAGGTCTCACAAGGGGAGAACAGCTCTGTGGAAAACATCATTCCATCTCTGCCTGTCACCTTTTGTCTTGGTCAGAAGTAAAATTCACCACCTCCCTGCCACCAAAAAAAAAAAAAAAAAAAACCACCAACAGAAATCCCCCTCCCCTTGCCTGCTTTCTGAAGTTCACCCGATTTCTTAAACACACGGTTGTAGGCAGCCCTCTGTAGGGTGGAGTCGTGCCCAGTGACAGTAACGTGTAACCGTGGTCTTGCCTGTTTGAGGCACAGGCTCCTGCAGCCGTAGGCGAGGGCTGGGGTGCCAGGGAGGGCGGGAGGCCTCCCACCCTGAGAGGCCGCCGGGGGAGTGAGGGGCCTGGAGGGCCCAGAAGAGTCCAGTGTTCTCAAGGAATTCCGGTGTCCATTGCAGTGAGGAGCGGAGCAAGGAGATGGTGGGAAGGCTTGACGGCAGAGGCCAGTTATCCCTAAGAAACTGAACCAGTGCTGAGGGCCCACAAGAATGCTGGGCTGTAGGGGCCTTCACCCCCTGGTGCTGCCCGAGTTCAGCCAGGTTTCCCGGCCTCAGGCCTCATGGTCTGTGTTAGGTGACTGCGTGCAGTGGTGGATCCTGGGGAGCCTGGGGGTGCGCTGCTGGAAAGGCTGCCCTCTGGGACCAGCTGTCCCTCCCAGCGTTTTCAAGAGGGAAAGAATAGCTGGGGCGCCTGGGGGGCTCAGTCAGTGAAGCTGAAGTGCAAGTTCAGCTCAGGTCATGATCTCGTGGTTCATGAGTTGAGCCCCGTGTTGGGCTTTGTGCTGACAGCTCAGAGCCTGGAGCTGCTTCCGATTCTGTGTCTCCTTGTTTCTCTGTCCCCACTGCTCATGCTCTGTCTCTTGCTCTCTCAAAAATAAAAACATTTAAAAAAAAAAAAAAGTAAAGAATAGTTGTGACTTCTCTTTTTCTTGTTTCCTTATTTTTATCAGGATGGGTTGCGAAGACTGTCCGGGAATGAATATGTTCTTGCAACAAAAAGTAAGTGTCAACAGTGATCCCAGAGATTAAAAAGTTAACGTTACAGTGGCACTTAAATTTTCCTTTTTTAATAAATTTTCATCATTTAAGTTTCTTTTGAGAGATCACGTGCAAGCAGGGGGAGGGACAGAGAGAGAATCCTAAGTAGGCTCTGAGCGGTCAGCACAGGGCTCGATCTCACGAACCATGAGATCATGACCTGAGCCAAAACCAAGAGTTGGAGGTTTAAGAAGCGACTGAGTCACCCTGGCGCCGCTCAGGTGACTGTTCTCTGCGGTGAGAAGTTCGATGGTCGGGCATGAGCCCCCGACACACGGCAGCTGCCCCGGAAGGGGGACCGTCCTCCCTCAGGAGCGGTTGCCGCTGGGAAGCCCGTTAATCTCGTTCTCTAAATCCCGTCACCTTGCAGGCCTTCAGCAGGTGCCCGGCAGCGTCGGCACCCCCCTCTCCCTGCACGATGTCCCTCCCCGGATCGCTCGGGCCATGGAAAATGAGGAGTACTGGGACTTTGATATTTTTGAACTGGAGGCCGCCACACAGAAAAGGTGTGTCCCCGTGGAGCCTGGCCCCTAGGGGGTCTGTAGAAAGAGCCCTCCAAGGAGCACGGGGTCCGCCCGCGCCAGGCCCTGGGCAGGGACGGGGCTGGCAGGGGAGGAGCAGGGCCGCTCACACAGAGTGGGGACAGCCCTGGGATTTTACCTGGAGTCTCGTACCTGGAGGGAGGAGCAGAGCTGGCTAAAGCAGCTGGCTGGCTGGGCACACTGGCAGGGGCTGGCTGCAGCTCCAGCAAGGGCCGTGCTTTCAGGGTGCAAGGCCTGCGGGGACCTGTGGGACACATGTCCCCTGATGGCCCACTCCTCAGACGTCCTTCCAGTCTGGGTGAACTGTCCCATCCGGCCTTCACCCTTCGATCATGCCCACCAGGCGTCAGGCCTCCGATACATTCTGTCCCGTGCACCCCGCGTGGGCAGGGCCGCGGGAGGACCGCGCTCCAGCAGACGGCGCGCCCGGCTCACGTGCTAGCGCCGCCACGTTCCTGGGAGCCGGGCCACGGCGGGTCCCTGCACGCCTGGGCCTCCGGACGCCACCTCAGCGGAGCCGCTGCTTGGCCTTCCAAGCCAAAGGCCAGATGCTGGACAGAGGGAACTTGTCAAGGAAGGGCCGGGCCTGGCGGTCAGTTGGTCACCTTCTCAGGGAAACTGCCTCCAGCTGCAGCACCCAGCGCCAGATTGTTGGGGTCATTTTGTGACCAGTGACAGTACCTGGCTCGTAGGCAGCCTCATGGAAGCGTTCTTTGCTTCTAGACAGAACATCTGGCCAATAACACAGGTCCAGCAAGTCCAAAGGGGAGGGGAGGGTTCAGTGCCACGTCACGTGGATTCTGAGGAATCTACTGGTGCGAGGAGGAGTCCCTGAAGATGGGCAGGGCCGGCCGGTGTCGGGCGTTGGCTGCCGGGGGCCCTGGAGAGGCAGCCTCCCTGGCCCGCACGCTCGCTGAAGCTGGGCTCGGGTGTGCTGGCCGGGTCTGAACCTCTCTGGGGCTCCACACACTTTGCCTGTTTCTTTGTTTTCATGCTGTGGACGTTTTTCTCTGTAGGCCTTTGATTTATCTCGGTCTCAAGATGTTCGCCCGCTTTGGGATCTGTGAATTCTTGAACTGCTCCCAGGCGACGCTGAGGTCGTGGCTGCAGACAATCGAAGCCAATTACCACTCCTGTAACCCCTACCACAACTCCACGCACGCCGCCGACGTGCTCCACGCCACCGCCTACTTCCTCTGCAAGGAGAGGGTAAAGGTGAGCGGGGCGCGTGCCCGCGGGCAGGACAGCGGGACGGGCCCCTTCTCGGCCAGGCTGCCGTGCGGCGTGACTGCTGGAGCGGTCCTGGCCTGCGTGCCGCCCACCGGACAGCCCTGTGCAGTCGGCGTGGGCGTTCAGGACAGGCCCTCGTCAGTCCGAGGGACTCTGCGGAGCAGGGTGCGGTCCCCGGGGAGAAAGCCCGCAGGGATAGAGAGGGCCGTTCTACCGGGGTCCCACCCTGCGCCTGCAGACAAGGTACAGCCCCCGCCCGTCCTGTCAGCGGGGTTTGAGACCAAGTTCATCCTTACCCAGCCCTCCTCCCGCGGGGGTTGCCAGCCTGGTCCAGCGTTCCATCAGCCAAGAGGACACCTAGGTCAGAAGCCGGGCAGCATTTTCCATTCTGTCCTCTCCCCCAGCCGCTGGCCCCCAGGAGACCACGTGACCTTGCCTCCTCTAGCCCCTGCGTCCACAGGGTTCTGTCCTCCTCATAATGCCCCCCTTCCCTCCTAGCGGGGCCCCGTCCTTTCTCGTCTACACGGCCCCAGGGGAGAACTCCTGAGCCCCCTTCCCCTGCTGCCGGCGCGAGCTTTCCGAAATAGCACACTGACCGTGTTGTTCCCAGGAGCCGCCTCCCACCCCCTCCAGGATTTAAGCTTTAAAACTCCATGGGATGGTGCTCACAGCTTCCAGACACACGGGCCACATGTGGGACATGCTGTTCCCTTTGCTGGTCCCCGTGTGTTCCCCCCCGCCCCCGTCCTTCAGGGATCCACAGCAGCCTTTGTTCCTCTGGGAAGCCTTGCCCCGGACCTGACTTAGATGCCCTTTGCCACGTGCCCACTCCTTGTGGGCACGCTCCTGATCTCACCTGCTTACCGGTCCATCCGCTCTGTGTGGCCAGCAGGTTCCTCGTGTATCCCCAGTGCCTGTCCTGCTGCAGTGGCCCCTGGCACCTACTGGTGGCCAGTCACAGCTGGCTCCGTCTGCCGGGCCCCGGCCAGCAGCTTTGAGGCCGCAGGGCAGAGATGGTGAGAAGGGGCTGTAGCGTGGAGAGCACAGGGGAAAGGTTCCACTCCCCGGCCACTCCCGAACCGAGCTTCCTGAAAAAGCTTTTCACGTTGGAAGTTACTTCATCAGGGAAATTGTCCAAGCAGCAACTAGACTAGTGCTGATTCACCAACTTTCGGTGTCTTTCCTTCAACATCCAGCATAGCAGGGCCCAGAGGGTCCAGGGAGTTCCCGCAGCCTGGCCATTTATTTCCCTTTTAGAAGAACCTAGATAAAAAAAAAATACATATATATGTGGTTTGCTCCTTCTGCTCTAAGGACTGGGCTCCTGGAGGGGTGAGAAGGTGTAGTGTGCTGGCCGGCAGGCAGGCGGAGCGAGGGCAGGCGCCCGCCTGGCCACGTTGTCCTCCATGACGGGGGACTCGGGTGTGGGAGACGACAGCGTGACCATGACCGAGACCATAGGCACAACTGAGAGTTCAGAGAGAGAACTGTCTTACGTAAAAGTCTGAAAACAGAGGCCAGCGCGGCGGGGAGGGCCGTCGTATCTGTAGGGATCAGTGTACGAAGGTAAGTTTTACTATGATTTAGTGCTTTTGAACTACTCTGTAGATAACATGCAAATAGATACTTAGAAAGGTAAGTTAAACAGCACTTACTGAGATATAATCCATATACACTTCACCCATTTAAAGTTAAAACTATTGAATTTCCATTTTAGTTTCCAAGACTGGTTAGGTCTTCACCTTCCTTTCAAGCGTCTGTAGAATGTTTCCAAAAATGGGCTGTTCCCGGGACACAATGAAGGTCTTAATAAACTTGGGAATTTCATAGGCTAAATTTTCTAACCTTCACACAGCAGAACAATTTAATAAGTAAAAGTTAAAAAATACCAGCCACTACAAATTAGAAAATGTTTTAAATATATCAAGGCCTACAGAATGAGAAGGGCAAGATGATAATCTAAAATGGTTTTTTGAAACAACCAAGAAAATTAAATTCTAACCAAACGAATCAAGAGATGCAGCAAGTGCCAGACCACGTCAGTCAGTGCCACGGCTGTAGAGCTTAACTTCCCAGCTGAATTCATCCAAAGCAGGTTCCGGACTCAAGACGGTCAGGTGAGGTCTCTGGCCCTTTAAGGACTAGTTCCATGTTACATCATCCTTTTCAAAGACTTGTACATGGTAAGCGATTTCCCTCTCCGGTAGTGACACTGGTTTCTGTTGGCCCAAGTCAGTGTCTCAGACGTTTTTTGTGATGGGTTGAGAGACGGACTGGCTGAGGATGTGACCCTGGCTGTGTCGGGGACACCTCGTACTTTGCTGAGTCTGAGCTTGTGTGAGACGGAGAATCAGATCCCATGCCCTGATTACCAAGTACGAACACAAGACTGTTTCGAGGGGGACAGGATAACGGGCTGTGCCCAACGACGGGCTTTTCTGGGAAATCTGGAACCTCTGTACCTGAGAGTGAGGGGGCAGAGAGCCGACTCCACCGCAGGTGCCCCGCGTTCCGCGCCCTGCCCCGTCCTGAAACGCTCTCTCGTTTGCAGCAAACGTTAGATCCGGTGGACGAGGTCGCTGCCCTCATTGCAGCCGCCGTCCACGACGTGGACCACCCCGGCAGGACCAACTCCTTCCTGTGCAACGCCGGCAGCGCGCTGGCCATCCTGTACAACGACACCGCCGTGCTGGAGAGCCATCACGCGGCCCTGGCCTTCCAGCTGACCGCCCGCGAGGGCACGTGCAACATCTTCCAGAACATGGAGAGGTGAGCGCGGGGCGGGGAGCACACCGGTCCCTCCGGCCGCTGAGAGGTGCAGTTCCGTGCAGTAGTGCTCCCCTGTCCGAAGTGCACGGTTGGGGTCTGTACATTCCGAGTCGTGTGGCCATCACCCCCCAGAAAGAAGCTCGCTGTCATTCCCCACGCCCCTGCTGGTGCGCGTTCTGCCTCGTCTGGTCCGCCAGTTCTGCACCGCCCATGACAGACGCGAGCGCGCCCAGGAAGTGGTCCGTGGTGGCTCCCCGAGGCTTCCAGGGTCTTGTCAGCACTGTCCGTGCCGCCTTGAGGTGTCATCCTGAGCTCTTAGAGACTCAGAGAGGCTGTCCTCTTCCAAGTCTGCTCCGGACACTGTCCCCTCTGCGCCCACGCCCTTCTCGGCCTGGTCGGTGTCCACGTTTCCCTGCTAATGACCAGTCAGGGCCAGGTTCCTTCACAGCACTGGTCACGTGTTTAACCAGTCATTTGTCATTACTGGTCTAACGTCTCATTTGCTTCTTAAGCTCCATAAGCTCACGGTGTCCCGTGCCTTCAGTCCGTCACTGGACCCCCGTACAGGGGCAGGACCTGCACTTAGTAACTTGGGTTTGTAAGGAACGCTTTATGCAAAATCTTTTAAAAAGATCTGATTTTACAAAACTCCCTCTTGCCCTGTTTCAGAATGTCAGTAGGCTTCATTCATCGGTGCTGGTATACACACCAGTTACCCCTGGAAAAATACACGAGACTGACAACCCGGGTTGTGTCCGGGGAAAGGAATGGGGTGACTGGAGGAAAGAGGGGAGCCAGACACAACCCGGGCCTGAGGAAGTGTCCCTGTGGGTTTCTCTGGCAGAAGGGCTTCCCTCCAAGCGTCTGGGCACCGAAGTTGCTGGATCTCAAGGCTCGTCTGTGGGGGGTACGTTCTTCAGAGCCACCGAGCTCTGCCGTGTCCTCCTCCTCCTGGGACCACGGGCCTGTCAAGTCTTGCCCTGGAGTTTCTTGATTTTCACGTCAGTTTCCCCTCGCTAACGATCTTGTTTCAACGTGTCCCCTGCGACTCCCAGGGACATGAGACTCCTAGCTCCGCGGACGCGACCCCAGATGGCAGACTGCTCAGGGCCTGTCTGGTCCGGAGGAGTCACGTGTAGCGCCCTCGTGTTTGTCGTCTGAAACAGGAATGAGTATCGGACGCTGCGCCAGGGTATCATCGACATGGTCTTAGCCACGGAAATGACAAAGCACTTCGAGCACGTCAACAAGTTTGTCAACAGCATCAACAAGCCCCTGGCGGCCCTGGAAGAAAGCGGGGTAAGGGAGACTGGGGGCGAGGAGCGCCGGGGGGCGGGGGGGGGATGAGCTGTGCAGGGATTGCCCCAAACAGGGTCACTGGATTGAATTTCCACTGGTTGTAAAATCATTTCAAGGGTAAAAACTTGGCAGGAAAAAAATTAGACCTCCAAAAAGAGATGGAGAAACTCTGAAGCTAACTTTAGGTGGGTGGGCCATTCCTACGCCCTTTCTCACACACGCCCCTTCCCCCCTCCTTGGGCATTCTGGGGCACCCTTGAGGGGTCTCACTCCCCACCCCCGCGTCCATGCTGTCCTAGCAGCCGCTCGCCTCTGTGGGGCTCTGTCGCGGGAGGGTAGAGGTTGAGAAGGAGCCTGCAGTTTGGTCCTAAGGGTACATTTTTGTTGCCCCCCATTTCTGGATTTGAGGCCTGGAGTCCCCCACAGCTGCCTGGCAAGGACACCAGTAAGCCTCTGGCCAGGCAGGGGACCAAGCTACGGAAGCAGACAGATCTGGGTTCCCGTCCGCGTTCTTCACCATTCCCGGCTGCAGAATGGGCGTGATCAATCTCAGGAACGGGACCTGAGTCTACCAGGTGCAGCCTGAGATCACTGCCTGCCACCTCTGTCCTCATGGCCCTTCGAGGCGCTTCCACCTTCCCCACTGCCCTCCTCACCGCTCTGCCACCGTCCTGAGAGCCGTCACCCTCCTCAGGATGGTGTCCCAGGGGGCCAGGGCCACAGTTCCTTGAATTCTAGCCCCACTTTACCTCTGCGACTCTTTTGCCTGTGGCTTTTGTCCCTGGCTTTGGGGTCATTCACCCTTGTCCCCTGTGCAACCCCCTTGGAAACCTATTGAGAACTCTGCTCCCTTCCTCCTGCTCTCTTCTCCCCGTTTGTCAGCCTGCTTCAACTTCCCTTCCCAGAGGCACCCGCACCAACCTTTGTTAGTGGCTCCGCCGGTCCGGTCCTGGATAGCGTGTCGCCTGGGCCACTGCCCCTGGCTGACTTCGGCCACAGCCTTGTTTCTTCTGTAGAGTCGGCGCAGTTCCGAGACTCGGCTGCGTGTTCTGGTCCACCTGAAAGTCACGTGTCTCATCTGTTTGTTAGTACTTGGGGTGACTTCCGAGGGAATGGAAACCCATCTCGCGGCCCAGAGCAGGGACAGAGTAATTAATACAGGAGCAGGCAGCTGACAGGACGGAACGGGGGTCACCCAGCTGCAGAGCCGAGTCAGCACGAAGCTGGCTGTTGCGGGGACCTTGGGGCGAGGAGGCCTGTTGAGCCAGCCTTGGGAGGGTCAGCTCTGGGTGGGCACGTGCCCATCTTGATGGCATGTCTGTCTTCTGGGACCATCAGGCCTTTTTAGACTACTGTGCTGACCTGTGGGAAGTCACGTGAGGGGCATGAAGAGTCCGGCACGTCCCTCTTTGTCCCTGTCCTCCCTCTTCCAACCCGGGCCCATCACTCCTCGGGTTATGAATCCATGCCAGAGGCGCTCCTACCCCAGGTGGCATGTAGCGCTGTGGACGGACAGGGCCCAGGACTAAAGGTCCACCTTCCGTCCTTCTCCTGGCTCAGCTGGGGAGCTGTGGACAAGTCTCCCCCCCTCGGAGTCCCAGCGCCCTCTTCTAGAAAATGTAACAGTAAATAATGCTGCTTTTCATGCCTACCATCAGTCTGTTCACGGGTGCCCATCAGAAGAGAATAACTTTTACAGAAGTATCACTAACCCTGACACAATCTTGGTGCCCCGACGGCTAATTCTCAAGACCATACCTCCCGGGGGCTGGGTGGGGGGCGCGCTTGTACGAAGCAGGCAGCCTGGGAAGGGCAGAGAAGCCTTTATGTGTGGAGTTCACGTTCTTTTGTTTTAGTAAGTTTAATAAGACCCCACTCATGTCCCAAGGGGGAGCAGCAGCGCTAGGCCACAGAAAAAGCAACTGTGAGAAATCTCTAGAATGGGAAGAAGAGAAGAAAGAGCCGAGAGGGGAGGGGCACAAAGTGCCATCCTCTGCTCTTGGGTCCTGCTCGGACCTCGCTGGGCCTTGGTTTCCCTTTCTGCCGGGTGAGGGGCTGAGCTCCATGCTCTGGTACCCTCCACGCTGTCCCGTGAAGCCTTCACGGACAGACCCCGGCAGCGCCTTCCCGGCATACAGTGGGGCCCCAGCTGCTTGGCACCAGGGAGCCCACTTGGATTGCTTTGACTCTCACTCGTGTTTTAGGAAATGAATAAGGACGAGGAAGCCATAAACACCATGCTCCGGACTCCGGAGAACCGGACTCTGATCAGACGGATGCTGATCAAGTGCGCGGACGTGTCCAACCCCTGCCGACCGCGGGAGCAGTGCATCGAGTGGGCCGCGCGCATCTCAGAAGAGTATTTCGCTCAGGTGAGCAGCGGCCTCTTCCGTTCCCGGAGAGAGAGACACAGTGAGACCGTCAGAGGTCAGGGATTGGAGCCAGGGCGGCCGAGTTCTAAGTGAATTCTGTCCTTGAAGAGCATGTCTTGTGTTACAGGCTTCCTGCTAAGGGACTTGACTCACTTTCCCTCACCCTGAAAATGTATTCGCTGCCTTTCTTGCAGACTCTTCACTGGATGTAGAATCCCGGGTTAACGGTCTTCTCCTAACAGCCCTGTGCACCGTGGGCTCCCTTCATGTGCTCTCTGGGTAGACAGTTCTCAGGGGGCAGGAAAAATATTAGAAAACACAGTGGCTAAAGGTTTGCAGATTTACCGAAAGCACATACACACAGACTCAAGAAACCCAGGCCTGCGAGGTCAGCCGGAGAGCATGGCACGTACGTGTAAGACCGTGACTGTCATTCCTTCTGCCATGCCGGGAAACCATGAAGGTGACAGGAGAGGGCCCTCTGGGGGCGACGGGAGAGGACGGCGCGGGGCCACACCCAGACGACGACAGCCCAGCAGGGTAGGGAACGCAGAAAACGACCCGAACACTGGCCGAAGAGACTGTGCAGCTGAGTGTAGCGAAGGGGCCACATCCAGGAGGACAGGAAGGGCGGGGACACCTGACCGAGCGAGGGGCTGCACGGGCACGGACGGGGGAGAGGAGCAGACCCCCCGGCCCCGGACCCAGACCCCAGGCATGGGAGGCCCACGCTGAGAAGACGAAGCCCCATAACATTTGGCTTTGAAACTAGAGGCTTAACCTCCCCAGTTCTCTCAGGCAGGGGGCTTAGCTCTGAGAGAGGCAGACCGCAGTCAGAGACTGAGCCCTTGACCTTAAAGAAACCGTAGGACAAACAGCCCCACTGAGCTGCAGCATGGAAACAGCAGTTTGAAAAATGCCTGGTGGTTGTTTACTAAGCCCAGAACGTGTGCTGGAAGGGCAGGGGTCTTCGGAAAACTTCTCCAAACACCAAAGAGCGGGTGGGCGCCATTTTCCTCCCCTGCCCCTCCGCCTAACGGCGCTGACCTCCCCCCACGTTGTGCAGACACGCCCCCTCCCGCAGCGGCCTGCAGACCCCGTGCACCTCGTTTCCACTCGCCCGTGGCACAGCCCCTCCCACAGCAGACCGGGCACAAACCTTGCTAACACCGTGCACCTGCGCCTGTTCTGCACGCCTTCAGCAGGAGCCCCTCCACGGCGGCACCACAGGCAGCCCGGACAGCGATGCCAGTTTGACTGTGGGCCCAGCAGAGGTCTGGTCTGACCCAAGTCAAGTCCAAGGCAACTCCAGGCTGGCCCACCACCACCAGAGGGACGAAACCTTGCCCACAACAGGCAGAAGGTGCCATTGCAGGTGACTGGCCTGAAGGCCGGGAAGGCACAGGAGACAACCCTGAGGTGCCACGTCCTGGGGAACAGGGGCTATGGGACCACATCTTCGTGAGGCCACTGCTTCAGGAGCAGGAGATGTCGCTGAATCTCCAAACACCGAGAGCTAGACAAAACACAAAATCACAGCAAGAGATGTCATACAGTTAATATGCCTGATAGAGAATTTAAAGTGGCAGTAATAAATATACTCACTGCACTCCCCAGGGGAGGGCCTCAGGGGGACCCGCAACAAAGAGACAGAAAACAAGGAATCAGATGAAGAAGTCACTGAAATTAAAAATGCACGAGATGGAGTAAATAGAGGAAGCAGAACAGATCAGCAGCCTGGAGGCCAGAGTATTGGAAAGCAGTCAGGCTGAACAAGAGAAAGTGAAGACTAGTAAAAATGAGACTAGACTAAGGGAACTCAGGAACACCAGCAAACGTAGTTAACATTTCCATTACGGGGGCCCCAGAAGGAGAGAAAGTTTATTTGAAGAAATAGCAGGAGACCTCTCAAATCTGGGGAAGGAAACAAAAATCTGGATCCAGGAGATGGAGCGAACCCACAGCAAAAGCAACCCAAGGATGCCCACACCAAGATAAGTAGTGGTCAAAATGTCAAAAAGTAGTGCTAAGACCATTTTTAAAGCAGCACGGGAAGACAGTTACAAATGAGGAGAAACGCCTACAGGCCACCAGCTAACTTTTCAGTGGAAATGTTGCAAACTAGAAGAGAGCGGCAGGATACATTCACAGCGGTGAAAGGAAAAAACAAAAAACAAACCCCTACACCTCGCAGCCTAGAATACTCTATCCAGCAGGTCAGTCATTCAGAATAGAAGGGGAGACGGAGACTTTCCCAGGCACACAAAGGATTTCATCGTCCCTGAAGCAGCCCTACAAGAAAGGTTAAAGGGGGCGCTGAGTGGAAAGGAAGGACCATAAACCAGGAGTAAGAGAAGTAGGCACAAAAACAGTGCATTAAGAATATCTACACCGATTGGTCAGTGGGTTCATGAAATCAAAGGATGTGTAAGGTACAACACCATCTACCTCAGACGTGGGAGGGGGAGGAACTCAGATCTAGCGCTTTCAGAATGGGTTCAACCTGAAGCAGCCGTCAACCTAATACAGAATGATGCAGGATACGGTGCTGGTAGAACCTAATGGTCACAAGTCACAAACTGATCATAGCTATGCAAAAAATAAGGAGAAAAGAATCCAAATATATCACTAAAGCCAGCAAACCATGAGAGAAGAGAGCAAGCAAAGAAAGGAATGGAGAAAAACAACAAAAACAGCAAGTAACAAAATGGTTATAAGTACACTTACCAATAATTACTTTGAATGTAAATGGACTAAACACTCCCATCAAAAGACATGGGATGAAAAATCGAGATGCATCTGCGTGCTGTCTACGAGAGACTCACTTCAGACCTAAAGACACACACAGACTGAAAGTGAAGGGACAGAAAAGCACTTCTCGTGCAAATAGACGTGTAAAGAAAACAAGGGTGGCAGTACTTACATCAGACAAAATAGGCTTTAAAATAAAGACTATAAGGGTGTCTGGGGGGCTCAGATCATGATCTTGAAGTTTATAGGTTCAAGCCCCACATCAGGCTCTGCACTGATAACACAGAGCCTGCTTCAGATCCTCGGTCTCCCTCCCTCTCTCTCAAAAGATAACAAGAAAAAAAGAAGGAAGGATACAACATAGTTCTAAGGAGAACAATCCAACAAGAAAATAAAACCACTGTGAATATTTATACATCCAACATGGGAGCGCATAAATCAGCTAACAAACAAAGGAAGAAATCAATAGTAATACAGTAATAGGAGGGGTCTTTAACTGGATAGACCCAAACAAGGAAACCATGGCTGATTGACACATTAGACCAAACGGTCCTAACAGTCATATTCAGAACACTCCATCGTAAAACGGAATTCACATTCTTTTCAAGTGCGTTGGAACATTCTCCAGAATAGATTACATATTGGGCCACAAAAGTAGTCTCAATAAATTCAAAAAAATCAAAGCCATTACAACCACAGTGCTGTGACACGAGAAATCAACCACAGGAGGAAACCCAGAAAGAGCACAAACACATGGCAGTTAAATAGACTCCTAAACAGTGAATGGCCAACCAACTAAACCAGAGACGAACTCAAAACACAGATGGAAACAAATGAAAAACACAGTGGTCCACGGTCTTTGAGGTGCAGCAAAAGCTGTTTAAAGGGGGAGGTTCATAGCAACAGAGGCCTTCCTCAAGAAACAAGAAAAATGTCAGCCAGCCTAGCCTTACACACAAAGGAGCTAGAGATCAGCAAACGAAGCCCCAAAACAGTGGAAGGAAGGAAATAAAGATTGGAGCAGAAATAAATGAAATAAAAACAAGTAAAAACCATACAACAGATCAATGAAACCAGGAGTCGCTGCTTTGATAAGATCAACAAAATTGATATACCTTTTTACCTAAACGCCTCAAAAAAAAAAATCAGAAATGAAAGAGGAGAGATAAGAACCAACAAGAGAAAGACATGCCAACAAACTGGACAACTTAGAAGAAATGCATGAAGTCCTAGAAACATCTACCAAAATTGAACCAGGAAGAAATAGAAAATTTGAACAGATGTTTACCAGCAATAAAATTGAATCAGTAACCAAAAAATTCCCAACAAACAAAAGTCTGGGACCAGGGAGCTTCACAGGTGAATTCTAGCAAACATTTCAAGAAAGGTGAATACCTATTCTTTTCACACTATTCCAAAAAATAGAAGAGGAAAGAAAGCTTCCAAATTCATTTATTGAGGCCAGCATTACCCGGATACCAAAACTAGATAAAGGTACAAAAAGAACTACAGACCAATAGGTGTAAAAACCCTCAACAAAATATTAGCAAACCAAATCCAACAATACAGTACAAAAACCATTTACCAGCATTAGGTGGGATTTATTCCTGGGTTGCCAGGGCGGTCAACATTTGCACATCAGTCAGTGTGATGCATCATATCAACAAGAGAAAGGATAAAAACCATGTTCATTTCAGCAGATGCAGAAAAAGCCTATGACGGACTACACTACCCCCTCATGGTAAAAACCCTCAACAAAGCATATCTAGAGAGAACGTACCTCAGCATAATGAAGGCTATATATTAAAAACCCACAGCTAACTTCATACTCAGGGGGAAAGCTCTCAGTTTTTCACCACTAAGATCAGGAACAAGACAAACATGTTCACTCTCACCAATTTTATTCATCACAGTACCAGAAGTCCTAGCTCCAGCCCTCAGACAACAAAAAGAACTAAAAGGGAGTAAAACTTTCACTACTGAAAGACCTAACATGTAGTTTTTATAGAAAACTCTTAAGACCCCACCAAAAAACTACCAGAACTAGTAAATGAATTCAGTAAGGTTACAGGATACAAAATCAATACACAGAAATCCATTCTGTATATTGTTCTATACACTGCAGTTCTACCATAATGAAGTAGCAGAAAGAGAAAGTAAGAAAACAATCTCATTTATAATTACACCGAAAAGAATTAAATCCCCAGGAATAAACTTAACCGGGGAGGTGACAGACCTGTATCCTGAAAACTATAAAACACTGAGAAAAGAAGCTGCCGATGACAAAAACAGAAAGATACACCATCCTCATGGATTGGAAGAATCTGGTTAAAATGTCCACATCACCCACAGCAGTCTGCAGACTTAAATGCTGTTGGTATTGTGTTAGGGACGGCATTATCACATAACTAGAACAAATAAGCCCAAAATTTGTATGGAACCACAAAGACCCTGGCTAGCCAAAGCAATCTTGAAAAAACAAAACTGGAGGTATCACAGTTTCAGATACCAAGATAGACTACGAAGCTGGAATAATTAAACAGTATGGTACTGGGACAGAAGTAGACGCACAGATCAATGGAACGCAATAGAGAACCCAGAAATAAACCCACAATTATATGATCAATTAACCTATGACAAAGGAGACCAGAATGTGCAACAGGAAAAAGTTTCTTTGAATTGTGCTGTGACAGCCCCTGGACCACCTTCTCTCACTAGACACAGAGACTTGTGAGATTTGAACTCAGAAGAGAGCACAGCCAGTGATCCAACACCAGCCGTAACATTTGTCGTGTTATGTCTCCTGTGAAACAAAAGCAAAAGCAAACTGTTGGGGCGACAGCAACAGTAAAAGCTTCTGCACCGCAAGGAAAATGGGAGGAGATTTTTGCAAATGACATCTAATAAAGGCTTAGTACCCAAAATATATAAAGAACTGATACAAACTTAATACCCAAAAAATCAAATAAAGCAATTTAAGAATGAGAAGAGGACACAAACAGGCGTTTCTCCGAAGACAACACAGATGGCCCACACACGGAGAGAGGCCCAGCACCGCTCATCATCCGGAAATGCACATCGCAACGACCGCGAGCTGTCACTTCACACCTGTCAGAATGGCTAAAATCGAGAACACAAGAAGTATTGACAACGATGTGGAGAAAGAACCATCTTGCAATGCGGGGGCGGGGGGGTGGAGTGCAAACTTGTGCCGCGACTGTGGGAAACAGTGTGGATGTACCTCCAAAAAATTATGAATACAACTACCCTATGATCCAGGACCTGCACGCCTCGGTATTTGCCCGAAGGACGGGAAAGCGCTGACCTGTGAGGGTATGTGCAGCCCCACGCTCCCTGCGGCAGCATTTACACGAGCTAAACTGCGGAAGCAACCCAGGTGTCCGTGGACGGACGGATGGCTGGGGAAGTGGTGTCTGTGTGTGTGCAGACACGCACGCGCGAGCATTATTCAGCCTCGGGAAGGAACGAGAGCTTGCCGTCTGCAGCAGCAGGGACAGGCCCTGCAGGCAGTGGGCCAAGTGAAAGTCAGTCAGAGGAAGACAAGCAAGCACTATGTGATCTCACTGCCGTTGGGAATCTTAACAACGACAACAGACACAGATCGCAGATTCCTCGTTGCCAGGGTAGGGGTGTGTGAAATGGATGAGAAGAAACAAAGGTACAAACTTCCAGTTATAAAATAAGTCACGGGGACTCAGTGTACAGTGAGGCAGCTGTAGTTAATGCGATACTGTGTATGTGAAAGTTGCTAAGACAGTAAGTCCTGGAAGTTCTCATCACAAGAAAGTAAGTGCGCTAACTGTGTGGTGGCGGATGCTGACCGTGCAGGCATTTTACAGTACATACCAGCTTGGGGTCAGGTTGTATGTCCACGATACCTCAATTTAAAAAGAAAGAAGAAGGAAACACTTTTAAAATGGTAAATACAAAAGATTTTTTTTACTTCTTTTAATGTTTCTATGTATATAGGACTCTTTCAAGCAAAAGTGAAAACCCTGCATCGCAGAGGACCGATGACAACTAACGGGGTGGGGAGGGTACAAGCGCACGGACGCGAGGGCCTACATCTTACACCAAGCGCTAATTACAAGGAGAGCTCGGGGCCGCCTGGGGGCTCAGTCGGTTGAACCTCTGACTTAGATTTCGGCTCAGGTCCTGATCCCAGGGGCGTGGGATTGAGCCCCGTGTTGGGCTCTGCACGGAGTGTGGAGTCTGCGTAAGATTCTCTCTCTGCCTCCTTCCCCTGTTCACATACCCTCTTTCTCTCTCTAAAAAAAAATTTTTTAAAGTATTAGCTGAGTAGACTGCAAAGTGAAGGGTAGATATGGTAATCCATAGAGCAATCAGTGTCGCTTAGAAGTTAAGAAACATAATGGAACTCTAAAATTATTAAAATATACAAAAGTGGCAGAAAAAGAGAAACAGAAATAGCAGGAAAACAAGGTAAAATGGTGGCCCTAATGCTGATCACATCAGTGCTTCTATTAAAAGTTAGTGACTAAACACGAATTAAACAAGAGTTCATCAGAATGGGTTTTTTTTTTAAGCCAACTGCATGCAGTCTACAAAAGATACACTTCCCATATAAGGAACAGAACATGCGAGGACGGAAATGGATGGGAAAAGACATCAGGCAAATTGTAAATTAAAAAAGGCTGGAATGGCTGTGCTAATCTCAGACGAGATCGACGTCAGGACGCAAATCCTACGAGGGATAAACTGAACACTTCACAGCGACGAAAGGGCCAGTTCTGCGGGAGAACAGCCGTCAGAGGTGTGCCTCTACAGAGGTGTGCCTCTACAGAGGTGTGCCTCTACAGAGGTGTGCCTCTACAGGGGTGTGCCTCTACAG
>PISW01014814.1:0-19571 GCA_004023785.1 Mungos mungo | reverse complement strand
GACAGTATGGTACTGGCACAAAAACAGACACATGGACCAATGGAATAGAATAGAGAACCCAGAACTGGACCCACAAGTATATGGCCAATTAATCTTTGACAAAGCAGGAAAGAGTGTCCAATGGAAAAAAGACAGCCTCTTCGACAGGTGGTGTTGGGAGAGCTGGACAGCAACATGTAGAAAAATGAAATTAGACCACTTTCTGACACCATTCACAAAAATAAACTCAAAATGGATAAAGGATCTGAATGTGAGACAGGAAACCATAAAAACCCTTGAGGAAAAAGCAGGAAATAGCCTCCTAGAATTTGTCAATTTTTAAAAGAGTAGGCCAACCATTTCTAAAGTAGGGAAAGCAAAGGAGAAAATATAACTTGAATGTGGCGCCAACAACTCGTATAATTTATCCCTTTTTTTCAATTACTCTTTCATTCATCAATTCCATCAGTTTTCCAACCACGAAACAGGTTTTATTCTTTCATGGAAGAGACATGCTTTGGATCTCTGTGATGGGACAGGCATTTTGCAAAGTGCTGGGGACATAAAGATGCACAAATCTGACCCTTGGGCTGGAGGACATGCACAGTAGAGGGGAGAGGAGACGGTAACACAAGCAAACAGGCTGAGGGCTGTCATGGGGGAGTGTTACTCAGGTTGTGTGCCCCCTGGGGTTCTCACAAAAGCTACACAGTCATTGGCGTTGAACTAATCTGAGTTGTGTAGCAGTTTATCAGTTTGAGAAAGGGTGGAGTAGGAGGTGGTCTTCTAGGGATGGAGCTCATGGTGTGTGTTGGGTGAGAGCATCAGGGAAGTTCCTGCTTTACTTGTTCCCCATCTCAGGATGGCTTTTTATTGCAGGCATTTAGTCCACTTACGTCCCTCCTGTACCAGTACTTGCTGGAAATCACTGGTAGGTCGTGAGAAAAACCCATCAGTGGGATATCACCTGGGCATCTAAGCAATAAGAAACAGAATCACGGGATGTGGTATTTCTTAAGCGCTTATATGCCAGACATTGTTTTAACCATTTTCACTTATTCCAATCACACAACAACTCTCACATCTTATTTTGCAGCTTAGGAAACTGAGGCCCAGAGCTATTAAGGAAATTGCCCCAAACTCCTGGTTGCATAATAGTGAAGATGGATTAAAACATAGGCAGCCAGACTCCAGAGCCTGTGCTATGGAGTATTAAATCCATTCTACCTTGAGTTCTCCAGAACTATGGAGACAGACCACAACCCTGACCTAGGGTTATTTAACATTGATAGTTCTTCTCCTAGAACACACAGACTAACCCAGAAGAGAACACAGAAAAGTGAAAATCACAGGTGACTGATTTTATGGTTTTTAAGGCAAACATAATGCAGAAGTTCAGATGGAGTTATGATATCATTTTTTATTGGCTTAAATAAGCTATGCATGCCTAGTCAGTTTCACAATATATCATCCTGTCGATTTGGTTGTTTTTCTACTCCATTTACTCTGAAATGAATACGAGTGGGATTTTTGGTTTATTCATACTTCTCTGGGACTCTGAATATAATTATTTGGCATTTTGCAAGGCTTTATCTTTTTTTTAATGTGTCCTTTAGATAAAACCTCAGAGTTTGTTGAAAACATCTCCACGTTTTCTAGCTGGGAATGCAGAGGATACCTAGTAGGTGCAACAATGAGGCTAGATCCCAGGTCCTTCTCAGCCATCCTGCCCCTGCAGCACTAACAACTCATCAGGTGCAGTGGCTATCTGTAGTGTCATTACTATAAAAACCCACCCCTAGAAGTTGTCCAGTTTGACCTCACCTAGAAAAAAGTAACACTAGGGTGATCAATCAGAAACACAATCTGAATGGTCAGTGGTGGTCCTGCTCTGTGGACGCCTGAGGCTGACTCCCATGTGTGAGCCAAATGCCTAGACTAATGGCCAGTGGACTGCAACCAGCCCTCTGATGCATTTTGCTTAGCTCTTCATATTTTAAATGAATTAACAATGAATAATATGCTAAAATGTAAATATTGAGAGATTTTGAAGAACTATCTCACTTTTCAATTTCTTGTAAAAAATCAGAAGAACTGGCAACCATATTCCGCATTTCTCATGGCGAGAATTCACTCTGGTGGACTTGAAGCTACATGATTAGATGGGACATTCCTTTCCCTGTGCTCCGGGCCTGATTCATCCAAGTTATCTGTCTGGCCCCAGGTGGCATTTGTTTTGAACACTGATTGGGAGCCATGGGAAAAACAATACCTGATCTTCACATCCTCTCCAACATTTTTATGGCTACATACTAAATTGTAACCATGTCAAAACGGATGGCTGAACCGTACAGCTCCTGCATACAGCAAACATTGAACAACCACCATATGTGTTTATGTTTCCACTCATAATTGTGTTTAGTCTTTTACTTCACAACATAAATCAAAGCCCTTCAGGAGGGCTTCTCTTTCAATTGACATGATTGATGCAAGAAATTGTATGTGAGCTACCTTGTTCCCTGTGGTGAAATTCAGATACTCCCACAATGTGCGAAGAACACTCATGCTTCCTAATACTAACAACCAGAAAAGAAACACCGTATTAACAAAGAGAAAAATCTTTTAATTAAAACATGGTGTAGAGGTTATACCCAGCAACTGGAGAAGCATCTAGATTGTAGGAAGGCCCAGTACAATTAAATGTTATCCTGAGAGAAAGAAAAGCAGAAGCATGTCTTGTTAAGATATGGGTATCATTGTATGTTGTTGAAACCACTGGTCTTTTAATTAAACGTAATAGACTTTCAGGCAAAATTCACACGACAAGGTTTTCACATGTTTAGCCACCTGGCAAAATCTTATCTGTCAGAGCCACATCAAGCAGTTTCTGTGAGGCATTGAAACCAAACTCCATCTCTCCTTTGCAGCTTTGATGACCTCAATCTTTGGTGGTTGTGTTTATTTTACTGAATTGCGATTATTAGTAGCATGTCAGTCTTTCAGTTAAGATTGTGAGCTATGTGATAAAGTTTTTTTTTTTCTCACACACCCAGCATGTCTGTCCAATGGGGGAAAAACATATTATTGAAAGAATATGTGGAAGAATAAACAAGTGAAGGAATATGAAATAGTTGAGCATGAGGCACACTTTGGGAGGTGACTGTATAGCTATGAAAACAGCCCTGTGTGTGATCAGAACACGTAACACTGAATTTTGGGGCCAGTACCTACAGCTTTGAGACACCGAACAAGGGGTCTTACAGATGGACAGCTGTATTTCCTAGCCTATCTGCCTGACAGAACTATTGTGAACATCTCATGGTGTATTGCGTATGAAAGTAACTTGAAACTGATGGGTGGGGCGCCTGGGTGGCTCAGTCGGTTAAGCCTCGACTTCGGCTCAGGTCATGATCTCACGTTCATGGGCTCGAGCCCCACGTCGGGCTCTGTGCTGACAACCCAGAGCCTGGAGCCTGCTTCTGATTCTGTGTCTCCCTCTCTCTCTGCCCCTCCCAGCTCATGCTATGTCTCTCTCTGTCTCAAAAATAAATAAAACATTTTAAAAAATAAAAAAAAGAAAGAAAAAAAGAAAGAAACTGATGGGTGCTCATGAAGTATACGAGCTCCTGAAGATGAAGAATTCCATCACTTTCAGAAACTGGTAACAGTCATTTCCATTCCTTTTAACAGCTCTTCAGGCTACAACTTGCAAATATGGCCAATAACTTTCTCATTTTTATATTTGTCACCAGGGCCCTCTCAACAGAGACATTCCTTAGTGTTGATATTGTTTCCATGAGTTCCACTGTGAAAAACCAAGATGGTGGTGTATGTTTCAAGTCATTCCGAATTGAAGTTAGATTTTTGGCAGGAGCTAGGGATGGAAACAAAGAATTTTGAAGATAGTGGGAGATAGTTACCAAGGGCTCCCAATTAAAGAATACAAAAGAAATCTAAGCAAAGTTCTTACCAATTATAATAGGAGAGATAGAGAATATATGTAGGGGTTGAGAATGATGTGCTAAAATCCTTGTTTACCCACATAAAGCACATGACCTTAGAGTCTCAATATTCTCATGTGTGAATTGGGAATGAGGATAAATAGGCTTTCAGGTGTCAAGTATTAAATGACAACCTATCTAGAGCATCTGGTACAACATCTGGCACATTCTTTCTGGAGGAAGTGTTCGGTCTCCCTGTGTATGCTGAAAACACAGTGCTAGATTGGCAGTCACTGTTTAGCCTAAGGGAAGATTTAATGTTGCTTTTCACGTGGGATGCAGCCCGGCAGTCTTCAAGAGAAGTTATTGCATCTAGCCCCAGAAGCAGAGCTGACATTTTTGACAGGACCTTAAGTGTGGCTCTCCCTGGAGTGTCATAACCGAGACAAGACGGAGCAGGTGGCAGTAATTGGCATCACACCCACTCAGGGATGGGATATAACCTGGATTACCATGGAATTCTTTTTTTTTTTTTCTTAAAAGAGACTTCTATGAATCTTAGCCAGCTCTAAACCCTTTGATAATTATTTCTATCATCAATTACACAGCTGAAGGTTGAAAGGAAAGGCCGTGTTTTCTTAAGAATAAGCAGACTTTGCCCTCTAGTTCCCAAAGAGAGCACTGTGGTGTTAATAGCTACCAGTTTGCCATCACTATTTTGCTGCTCACAAAATCTGATTTACAAACCAGTCCTCAGACCCACAGGGTGCCACCCTGTTTCCTGATACAGTCCATGTGACCTCTATGACTCTGGGTTCCCCAGGCACACTGCGTTCTTTCACACCCTTGTATCAGGCTACTTGTGATTCATCAACTTAAAAAAAAAAATCTATTGTCTTTCCCACTTCTAATAACATGCATCTTAAGGAGGCAGCAAAGACTACACCTAGAACCTAGGGCATATTGCTTAAACTTTCTAGTCCACAAATTTGTAATGTGCAAAATGGGAGCAAAACCTAGCACATGGGGCCAAGATCAGGGGCCAAGATAATCTGTGTAAATGGCAACACGGAGTGCAGCAGAAGTAACCACGGTGTGTTTAAGTCTCCGCCAACCAGCCCTGTTGTGCTCCTTGAGACAAATCTTATTTGTCTCTTATTTGTCTCAAGGAGCACATTGTTGCATTTCTTTTAAGTAGGCTTCATGCCCAGTGTGGGGCTTGGACTCACAACCCTGAGATCAAGACCCAAGCTGAGATCAAGAGTCAGATGTCTAACCAACTGAGCCACCCAAGTGTTCCCACACTGTTGCATTTCTTAAAAAGAGAAATGATAGGTGATAGATAGACAGATAGATAAGAGGCAGATAGATTCAAGCAATACTTGGAAATGTGAAATTTGCTGATGATTTTATGGGGAGACTGAGGATATGGTTACTTTGCTCAGCATCATTCGCCTTCAGCAGAGGTTACTTTGCATCTCTATCTGAAAGCCTAGTTATATTCTGAGTGGAAAAATAAGAGGATATAACATTTGTAAAGAAATAGGATCAAATATATAGTAAAAATTTTTTAAATTTTTTAATGTTTATTTTTGAGAGAGCATATACACACAGGCACATGAGTGGGGGAGGGACAGAGAGGTAGACAGAGGCTCCAAAGCAGGTTCGGTGCTGACAGCAGGGAGCCCAATGTGGGGCTTGAACTCATGAAGCACAAGATTATGACCCGAGATGAAGTCAGACACTCAGCCGACTGTGCCACCCCGGTGCACCAATAGTAATTATTTTTGAAAGTCTTCCTCTGTATTAGTTAGGGTTCTCCAGAGAGTGAAAACCAATAGGAGATGTGTGTGCATGTGTGTGAGTGCATATGTGTATGTGTGTACAAAATTTATAAGGTACTGGCTCATGAGATTTGGAAACTAAGAGATCCCTTAATGTGCCGTCCATGAGCGAGCAGAGTCTGAGACACAGCTCAAAGGCCCGAGAGGTAGAGAGCTGATGCTGTGGGTTCTAGTCTGGGTCTGAAGGCCTGAGAGCCAGGAGCAGGAGGACAGGAGATTCATGTCCCAGCTTCAACAGGGAAGTGAATTCAACCTGCCTCCACCTTCTTGTTCTCTATTCAGGCCCTCAGTGGATGGGGCCCACACGGAGGAGGGCCATCTGCTCTACTAGATCCACCCATTTAAATGCAAATCACTTCCAGAAACACACACACCCCTAATAATAATGTCTAACCAGCTATTTGGCATTGCTTAGCCCAGTTAACATATAAAACTAGCCATCAAAGTCCCCAAAGGCTTAGGCCAGGCATTTGTGAAGCGTAAGGACTTGTATAGGCTCCTGTACTCTGCTTCTGGAGAGGAGATCAACTCATTGTCATTCAGGGAGACAGGAGACAGGGATTCTTCAAAGGACTTCCTCCTCTCACCTCACATGAGGAATCATTGGTTTAACCAGCATTTATTAAGCATCTACTCTGTATTAGGTAATGGCAAATAACAGAGACAAGAAGATGAGAGTCCCTGCTCTGATACAGACTACACCTTAATGCAGGAAAACATAGTCACACCGATTAATGTATTGTATCCATGAAAGAAGTGTATACGAAGTTATGAAAAAAGTATAGAAATGGGGCGCCTGGGTGGCTCAGTCGGTTGAGCATCCGAGTTCAGCACAGGTCATGATCTCACAGTTTGTGAGTTTGATCCCCACATCAGGCTCAGTGCTAACAGCTCAGAGACTGGAGTCTGCTTCAAATTCTGTGTCTCCCTCTCTCTCTGCCCCTCCCCTGCTCACGCTCTATCTCTCGCTCTCCCTCAAAATAAATAAACATTAAAAAGTTTTACAAAAGAAAAAAGTATAAAAAGATCTATTGTAGACTGGGATGGGGACCAGAAAAAGCTTCTGGAGGTTTTAGAAACAAAGAACTGACTTTCTAGTAGAGCAAAGTGGGTATTCTCTCTTTCTCTCTCTCTTGCTCTAGCTCTTTCTCTTTCTTTTAGTTATAAAAAAGAAAATATGAAAACTTCCCATTTGAAAGAAATCCTAGATAAGGCTTCCCTTACTACTTCCTGTCAGCAGAGTCCAGAAATAATAAAATCCTAGTCCTGGTGAAACTGAGCTTGGCTCAGCCGTCCTCAGAGAGCAGGGAATGAATATTCAGATCTGGAAGCTACCATAGATTTTGGTTGTTGTCGAGAAGATAGAGAAGTAGAAGAATACATATTTAATGATAATCCCTTATAGATAAGCGGAGCCTTTTTTCTAAATTATTAATAAAGATAACAATTGGAGTAATAATGATGATAATAGGGCTATTAACCATGTGCCGGTTCCTGTTTGAGGCACATCTTGTGCAGAACGTCATTTCATGCTGATAAAAGTCTGTTTTATTCACATAAGTATCCAAAGGGCTTTGTCTACAGAGCCACGGAAAACTGAATTGGTTCTGGTTGGTACAACTCTCAGAGAAGCTAAACAAGAGGGGAGCTTGGCAGGGAATCGCCGGCAGGTGGAGGATGGGGTTGTGGTTCTAGGTAAGGCCTCGGGAGGCAGGATTTAGGCAGTTCCACGTGTCAAAGTTAGGCCACACGTCAGAGAGTGATCTTAGTTCTAGCACAGACATTCATTAATCTGTTTAATCTTGCATTCAACACCAAAAATAATGTTTTGACATCAAACATATGTTGATGATACATTAGTGAGTAATTTCCATGAATATTTAGAGCACAGTTACCATGGACAAAGATTCAGGGAATCAGAATCTAGTCTCTGGTCATCTACTGACACCCACATGATCCCAAGATTGGGAGAGTGTAGCCCATAGGCCAGGTAAATACACTTTCTGATAGAACCCAACTCTTGTGTCTTCCATAC
The DNA here is from genome assembly GCA_004023785.1 of Mungos mungo. Classification (NCBI taxonomy): domain Eukaryota; kingdom Metazoa; phylum Chordata; class Mammalia; order Carnivora; family Herpestidae; genus Mungos; species Mungos mungo. The sequence goes on along the minus strand of PISW01014814.1, from coordinate 11,772 downwards.
GGGAACAGTGAGGCCTAACAAAGGATATTAACTTACTCGAATCTAGTGGTGAAGTCACAATCCAAATCAAGTGACTAGCTTCCTGGGCTACTGAATTTTCTTTCAATGTGCTAAGCTACGTGATGTCACAGATCAGTTTGACACTTGGGTCAACTGCTCCTTTGAAGGCTGAAATTGGGTTCAATCCCCCACTGATCACAACTCCACAAAGACATGTGGAAAATAAGGGTATGCAGGCACGTGTGCGTGCACGCGCGCGCGCACACACACACACACACATACACAGCCACTGTGATAAATAGAACTAGTCAAGGGAGTGCACATGACTCAAAACAAATCATCTCCACCGTCGGAAAAACAAGTCAGAGCCTGTGTGTGTTCCATAAAAGAGACAAAAACAAAAACATTTTCTCTGAAAAAAAAAAAAAAAAGCGATTATCAGCTCGAGGTCAGCCTACTTTTCAAGGCTCCCTTTCTCCCTCACATGTGAATTTTCCCATCAAGAAACTCACAAACACTCACAGAAAGACAAGACGCCTACTTAGATTTTACTTTTACGAAGCATGGGGTTCATGAATTGCATAGTTGCTATCAGTTTTTAAGGCTATTTTATGAAGGCAAAAGGACTACCTGCAGAGTCTGGGGATAGTTTCTCCCAACCCCAAGCAAACACTTCAAGCTTTAAGAGCAGGATATGAAACCGAGCACTCCACCAGCCATCTGCACAAACTGGATGCAATTCTGGTCTCCTGGACCCTTGGGCAAGAACCCTGGCCTCTCGAGGCTCTGGTTTCCTCCTCTGTAAAAAGGTGAGCTCTAATGTCCCTTGCTGCTCTATTCTTTTGCAAGTATTAAGAACCTGCATAATATGGACAAGATTATACGAAGGCTCAGCAGGACACATCATCTCTGGAGGGAAGAGTCAAGGTTCACAGTAAGAGGTTATGGTCAGTGGTCTTCCCAACCCAGCCAGGGTCAGAAGATCCTTGTGGGGAAAGTAAGTCTCATTCCCAGGCTGTTTTCCTAGGAATCCTGAGCCTCCTTAAGCACATAAAAGGGGCTTTTTCAGAAGTTAATATTTGCATAGCCCAAGTCTAACATTTCCTACCAAAATAGAACATTTTGTACCTTCATAAACTCTTTCTGAAACTTTTTTTAGAAGCCTCAAATTTATAAACTAGAAGTACAAGATATAATTTGTATCATTTTTAAAAAGAGAAATGTAAGGGGAGATGTGAGTGGTCTAAATGAATCATGGCAGAATAAGTCCTATTCTATATACAACACTAAATATAATATATGTAAGTTTGAATTTTAAAGAAGCCCTTTCACTTCATCTCATTTGCAAGGAAGCTTCATCTCATTTGCAATCACCTTTCTTAAGTTTTAAATTAACACAGAGCAAAATTAACTTTTTGGGTGAGTGTGGTTCTCTGCATGGTAACACACGCATAGTAAGCACACGCACAGACTTGTGGAGTCACCATGACCATCAGGATAGAGAACTGTTTCATTACTCTCAGTAACTCTGTAGTCTGTCCCTCTGTGGTTACCCCCTTTCCCCGCACCAGACCACTAACAACCGACTGATGTGTTTTCTGTCACTACAGAAATCATATGGATGTACCACAGTTTGTCTATCTATTCACCCATTGAGGAACATTTGGGTTGTTTATAGTTTAGGTCAATTGTGAATGCAGCTGCTATAAACATTCGTGCACACTGCTAGGGATCTACCCAAGGGATACAGAAGTGCTGATGAATAGGGGCACATGTTCCCCAATGTTCATAGCAGCACTGTCAACAATAACCAAATCATGGAAAAAGCCTAAATGTCCATCACCTGATGAGTGGATCAAGAAGATGCGGGGTGTGTGTGTGTGTGTGTGTGTGTGTATACACATACACAATGGAGTATTACATGGCAATGAGAAAGAATGAAATATGACCATTTATAGCAAAGTGGATGGACCTCGAGGGTGTCATGCTAAGCAAAATAAGTCAGGTAGAGAAGGACAGATACCATATGTTTGCACTCATAGGTCTAACAGGAGAACTGGAGAAACCTAAAGGAGGACCATGAGGAGGGGAAGGGGGGAAAGAGAGCTAAGAAGATAGAGGGACTCAAAACCTGAGAGACTATTGAATACTGAAAACCTAGGGTTGAAGGAGGAGGGGGAAAGGGTAAGGGAGGTGGTGGTAATGGAGGAGGGCACTTGTGGGGAAGAACACTGAGGGTTATATGGAAACCAATTTGACAATAAACTATTTTAAAAAAGTAAAATAAACATTCATGCATAAAGTTTTGTGTGAACATAAGTTTTTATTTCTTTGGGGGTACATGATTAAGAATGGGTCAACCTGTGTTTGTGTGTGTAGCCTTAACTTTATAACAAACTGTCAAACTGTCTTCTAGAGTGACTGTACCACTCACGGCCATCATTGAATGAGTACGTACATTAGAAATACATGTATCTTCCTTAACTGGCTCCACCTGCCTCTTGGTTTAACTCCACCCTCTTCCTAAACCCTTCCCCAAACCAGCCAAACCACCAGATCTGCACATCCCCATAACACCATGGTCCCTTTCACATTTAGGTTTGTTTCCTCTGCCTAAAATGGACAACCTTACTGGAAAACTTAGTATTTCTAAAACATAGTTTTGGGGGGCACCTGGGTATCTCAATCAGGTAAGCCTCCAACACTTGATATCAGCTCAGGTCAAGATCTCACAGTTGGTGAGATCAAGCCCCACGTCAGACTCTGTGCTGAGTGTGGAGCCTGCTTGGGATTCTCTCTCTCCCACTGCCCCCACCTCTCAATATAAATTAGTAAACCTTAAAAAATTAAAAATAAGCAAAACACAATTGGGGCTGAAACTTGAAGTCTTCCCTAACCTTCATTCAAACAGAAGAATGCTTCATGAATTGTTCCATAATCATGCTTCGTCCACCAAATTCTGACTATCAACAAGACAGGAACAGAGAACTGTTTGATGTTCTAACTTCAACCATTCATTTATACAGTCAGCAAATATTTATTGAGTATCTTCCAAGTTCCAGGTGTTGCCTGCATTCTGATCCTAGAGCCCAACCAGTGTTTGGCACAAGATAAGCAGTCATATGTATTCTGGGTACATGGCCTAAATGACATGGTCAAGAATGCACATGCTTTAAAAATTAAAAACTGGATCTATCAATTACTCATTCAGTTATCTCTCATTAAACCACACCACACCCAGGAGCGACTGCATTATTTTGAAACGTTTGGAGGGAAGGAGCTATTTTATTAATCTTTACATCACATGAGCTGACACATAGGTGTTCAGAAAATACTTGTTGGCATGCGTTGACTTGATCAGTGGAAACTGTATTTTACTGTGGTAGGTTTGCCATTTGATACAAAATCAAGCTGTTTTTCAAAATATTTTATTGGACAATAAAGTCTTTTTTTTCTATTGAAAGGTTTAGTCCAACAAAAATTATGTCTCCTCATCAGAGTCGAGGTTCTCTTAAACATAAAGCAAAACCTCATTTCATATTTCATGCAGTAAGCATATTTCCTCTGTGGCAGCTCATTTTCTTTGGCACCTGAGATTAGCTTAAATAATTGACTAGAGTCTGCAACAGCAGTCTGTGATGTCTGTGCTAGTGTCTAGGTAATAAAGCATTGTGGTAATTCAGACATTTAGTTCAAATAGCTGCTTGTTTTAATAATTACCTAATACACCTGTGGTTTGACTATTGTATCATTAATTCATCAAACATTCACTGAGTGCCAGCACCACACTAGATGCTGGACTATACTGACAAATAACACAATGTCCTGAACATGTTGAATAAGAAAAGGACACTGCATCATCTAGGAATGATACGGACAAATGGTTCCCAAATGAATGCATTCTGCAGAAATTTGAGCACTACCACCTCCCTCTACGTTGTTGTCTGTGTTCTTTGGTTTCGGGTTCAACAAATTCAAATCCTTTATGGTTTCTTAAAGTCTTCCAATGAAGTATGAAGCCAACATTCCCACATTGTTCAGGTACTCTCTGAATCTAAGTATGATTAATATTTTTCTAAAGCACTTATAAAATGAAGCTAAACATAAGCAAGAAGGTTTTAAGGTAGAATATTATCCAATTGTTTATATTACAAATTGGCTCATCCAGATACCTAGAATATAGACATTCTCAAAGCCCCTGCTGTTAGTTACCCCCAAAGAAGTGTCTATAAGAAGTAGGTCAATATGTGTAAGAACAACCACCACCATCTCTTTCCACATGGAACTCATCATCTAAAGTGGAAAATAGACAGGAAAATGTGGTTATATGACAAGAGTACCAAAGAAAAGAGGTATTAGCTTTGTTTGGAGGAAGGGAATCAAGAATGACTTTACAGAGGAAAAGACACTTCAATGAATCTTGAAAGATCATTAGGTGTTTATCAGACAGACACAGGACCAGAAGTATTTAAAGAGGAAAAGAAAGGAGTTAGAAATGTCCTGGGTATTTTAAGGATATTCACAATTTTTGAGTATTTAGTGATGCCTAGATGAGCTAACAATCTATTATGAGTAGAATATATAGAATTTTTCTCTGTTTTTTTCATTGATGCATTTGAAGCATGCTGAAGGGCGACTGACCCACAGTGGGTGCTCAGTAAGTGCTTGTTAAATGAGAAGCAAAAGGTGTTGGCAAGAGGCAAATAATGAAGAGGCAGAACTGGAATTAGAGGTCAGAAAGGGGTAGATTTCTAGGAGAGGGTCTGGAGGTCATGGTTATAGGAGTCATTAGATCTTGGAGAGTAGGATTCAGAAATACATTGAGAGCATTCATGTTCCTACCTCCCCTGCAAACAACTTTATATCCACAACCAAGGCCCTTTCCTGACACATGTAAGAACTCAATCAATATTTGTTGAATGCAAAATAAAGCTTTTCCTCCCAATTGTGATGGGTACTTCTGACCCACTCAGTCTGAGAATGGAGACCAAGTGAAGGGGGAAAGCCATAAATTGTCTAACATGTTTGTTCCACAATTTTAATTTTTCTTTCTCCAGAAGGAGGAAAAAAAGCAATAATAAAACAGGAATAATTCCATGCATATATGGTCAATTAATTTTTGACAAAGCCTCTAAGATTATACAATGGAGGAAGAACCATCTCTTTAATCTATAGTGCTAGGGAAACTGGTATACATATGCAAAAGAATAGAATTTGACTCCTTCTTACACCATACACAACAATGAATGCAAAATGTATTAAAATTGAATATTAGACGTAAAGAAAGTATGGGGAAATCTCCTGGATATTGGTCCTGGCAATCATTTTTTGGATTTCACCCCAAAGATCAAATCAAAAGTAATAACAGTGAAAATAAACAAATGGGACCACATCAAACAAAAACTTCTGCAAACAAAAGGAAATTGTCAACAAAATGAAAAACAGACTATGGAAGAAAATATTCACAAACAGTGTATTTGATAGTGGTTAATATCCAAAGTATACAAGGGACTCACACAACTCAAGAGCAAAAAACCCCAAATACCCCAACTGAAAAATAGGCAAAGGATCTGAATAGACATTTTCCCAAAGAAGCCCTAAAAATAGTCCATAGGTACATGAAAAAGTGCTAAATACCTCTCATCATCAGGGACATGGAAGTCAAAACCACAATGAGGTATTATCTGATACCGGCCAGGATATCTATTATCATAAAGACAGTAAATAATAAGTGCTGATGTGGAGTTGGAGACGAGGGAATACTTGCACACTATTGGTGGGAATGTAAACTAGTAGAGCCAACATGGAAAATGGTATGAAAGTTTCTCAAGAAATTAAAAATAGAACTACCATATAATCCATCAATCTCACTGCTGGATATATATATTCAAAGGAAATGAAATTACTATCTCTAAGAGCTATCTACATCCACATGTTCATTACAGCATCATTCACAATAACCAAGGTCTGGAAACAACTTAATTATATGTTGATGGATGAATGGACAAAGAAAATGTTAGATAGAATCATAGATTAGATAGATAGATAGATAGATAGATAGATAGATAGTAGAGATATTAAAATATTTTAAAATATATATAAATAAACATAGATAGAAACTTTGGGAAGATGGAAGAGTAGGAGGACCCTAAGCTCACTTCCTCCCATGGATACAACCAACTAACACATACATATCAGCATAAATAACTGAGAAAATGACCTAAATACTGGCAGAACAAGGACCACAACTAAAGGTGTAGAAGAGACCACATCAAAGAAGGTAGGAAGAGCAGAGACACAGTGTGAATCAAGACAGACCACAGCCATCCATGGGTGGAGGAGCCACAGGTATGGAAAAGGGCAATTAATAGGCTATCACACTGGTGAGTCCACATGGGAAAGATGAATCTTCACAACATTTGGCAATGAAATCAAGAGGAGCTGAATTTTGTGAATTCTTGCAACTAGAGGGTCTTGAAGCTTGGAATTTTAAAAGTCAGTAGGCTGGGTTCTAGGAAAACCTGGAGGCCAATAGGAAGCTGAGTCCCTGTCCATAGAGAAACATCATGACAAACAACCCATGATAATATAACATAGAAGCAGCAGTTTGAAAAGTGCCTGGAGCATACAGGAGGGAGGGTTATTTACTCATCTCAGAGTGTGTCTCTAAGGAAGACTCCTCCACGAATAAAGGGACTGGCAGGTGCCATCTGCCTCCACTACCCCCTAGCATAAACACACAGCCACCTTTGCAAAGCAGCAAGGCACTCACAATCACTACCCAACTTGCTTACACCATGCCCCCTGTACTTCAGCAGCTCTACCTTACCTAATCATGCTTGCCTCAGTCCCAGTGCATCAGGTCCACTCTCTCAGAAGACCAGCACAAATCTTGCTCACACTGCATCTCCCAACTCCTGTTTTGTAGGCTCTTGGTCCCAGAAGTGGCAGTAGTGGCAATGGGCCTGGTGGAACCCCAAGGTACACCTTGTGAAGACAGCATCCCTGTCCATGTGGCCCAGGTCATGGAGGAGTCAACAGGTATCATATTGCAAGCAGACCAGCATGCACCTTATTAAAACTGCAAACTTCACCTTGGCCAGGGAGAAAACACTACCCATAACAGTCAGAGGGGACCTCTGAAGATGACTGGACTGAAGGAAAATGCAGCCAGGACAAAAGGCCAGGCACACACAGGAGACATCCCTGAAGTGCCAGGTTCTGGTGAACAGGGGACCCTACATAGCTGGGCACTACTGGACCTCTTCCTAATAAGTCTGTTACTTTCAAGAGCAGAAGATGTAGCTGACTTTCATAACACAAAGAAACAGACACAATTAGACAAAATGAGGAGACAGAGGAATATGTCCCATATAAAAGAACAGGAAAAAACCACAGTGAGAGACCTAAGTGAAACACAGATGTAAATAATACGCTGGATAGAGAATTTAAAATAATGATCATAAAGATACTCACTAGGCTTGACAAAAAAGTAGAGATCAGTGAGACCCTTAACAAAGAGACAAAAAAGAGTCAATAAGAGGTGAGGAACACAATAAATAAAATTAAAAATACATTAGATTAAATAAATAGTGGGCTAGAGGAATCAGAAGACTGAATTAGTGACTTGGAAGACAGAGTAATGGAAAATAATCAGGCTGAACAGGTGAGAGGAAAAAATTATGCAAAATAAGAATAGACCTAGGGAACTCAGCAATTACATCAACAGTAATAAAATTTGCATTATAGGAAACCCAGAAGAAGAGAGAGAGAAGGGGGCAGAAAGTTTATTTGAAGAACTAATAGCTGAAAACTTTCCTAATCTGGGGGAAGGAAAGAGATCTCCAGATCCAGGAGGCACAGAGATTCAAAAAAAAAAAAAAAAAAAAAAAAAAAAAAAAAAAAAAAAAAAAAAAAAAAAAAAAAAAAAAAAAAAAAAAAAAAAAAAAAAAAAAAAAAAAAAAAAAAAAAAAAAAAAAAAAAAAAAAAAAAAAAAAAAAAAAAAAAAAAAAAAAAAAAACCCAAGGAACTCCACACCAAGACACATAGTAATTAAATTGGTAAAAAAAAAAAGAAAAAGAAAAAAGAAAAAAAGAAAAAGAAAAGAAGTAGTAATAAAGGGAGAATTTTTAAAGCAACAAGAGAAAAGCCAGTTACATACAAGTGAAACCTCATATAGCTATCTGCAGATTTGTCAGCAGAAACTTTGCAGGCCAGAAGAGAGGGGCATGATATATTCGTTGTGCTGAAAGGAAAAAGTATGCAGCCAAGAATATTCTATACAGCAAGACTGTCGTTCAGAATAGAAGGAGAGAGGGGTGCCTGGGTGGCTCAGTCAGTTAAGCTTCCGGCTTCGGCTCAGGTCATGATCTCACAGTTCATGGGTTCGAGCCCCGTGTCGGGCTCTGTGCTGACAGCTAGCTCAGAGGCTGGAGACTGCCTCAGATTCTGTGTCTCCCTCTCTCTCTGACCCTCCCCTGCTCCCACCGTCTCTCTCTGTCTCTCTCAAAAAAAAAAAAAAAAAAGAACAGAATAGAAGGAGAGATAAAGCATTTCTCAGACAAACTGGGGTGCCTGGGTGGCTCAGATGGTTAAGCATCAGACTTCAGCTCAGGTTATGATCTCATGCCATGAGTTTGAGCCCCATATCAGGCTCTGTGCTGACAGCTCAGAGCCTAGAGTCTGCTTCAGATTCTCTGTCTCCTTTTCTCTCTGCCCCTCCTCTGCTCATGCTTTGTCTGTCTCTCTCTCAACAATAAACAGACATTAAAAAAATGTATCTCAGACAAATGAAAGCTAAAGGACTTTGTGACCACTAACCCAGCCCTACAAGAAATGTTAGAAGAGACTTTTTGTGTGGAAAGGAAAGATCATAAGCACGAATATGGAAAGTGGGAAACACAAAAGCAGTAAAAATAAGTATATCTATAAAAATCAGTCAAGGGGTTCACACACACACACACACACAAGAATATAAAATAACATCATATACCTGAAATATGAGAGAGAGTGGAATAAAGAATGGGTTTAAATTTAAGCAAGCATCAACTTAATAGAGACTGCTATGTGAAGATGATGTTATATATATATATACACCTAATGGTAATCACAAATCAAAACCCAGTAATAGGTATGCAAAAAGTAAAAAGAAAAGAATCCTAGCATATCACTAAAGAAAGCCAAAACCATGGAGGAGAGCAAGAGAAGGATCAGAAAAAAACTATAAAAACAACCACAAAACAAGTAACAAAATGTTATCTATCAATAATTACAATATTTATATCTATCAATAGTTACTTTGAAGGTAAATGGACTAAATTCTCCAATCAAAAGGCAGAGTGACGGAATGGATATAAAAACAAGACCCGTCTATATGCTGCTTACAAGAGACTCATTTCAGACCTAAAGACACATCGAAAGTGAAGGGATGGAGAAAGATTTATCATGCAAATGGATATTAAAAGAAATCCAGGGTAGGAATACTTATATCAGACATAGTAGACTTTAAAATCAAGACTGGGGGCACCTGGGTGGCTCAGTTGTTTGAGCATCCAACTTTGGCTCAGGTCATGATCTCACTGTGTATAGGTTCAACCCTGCATCAGGCTCTGTGCTGACAGCTCAGAGCCTGGAGCCTGCTTCGGATTCTGTGTCTCCCCCTCTCTCTACCCCTCCCTGATTTATACACCGTCTCAAAAATAAATAAAACATTAAAAACAATTTTAAAGAAGAAAAAAAAACCCAAGATTATAACAAAGAAAGACAGTATTTCATAATGAAGGGAAGATACAACAATTGTAAATATTTATGCCCCCTACATGAAGACACCCAAATACATAAAATAGTTAATAAAAAACATAAGCAAAAAATTGATAGGAATACAATAATAGGAGGAGACTTTAACATTCCACTTACATTAATGGACAAATCACCCAAACAGAATATCAGCAGGGAAAGAATGACTTTGAATGACACAGGAGACCACATGAATTTAACAGATACATTCAGAACATTCCATCATAAAACAACAGAATGCACATTCTTTTCAAGTGCACATAGAACATTCTCCAGAATAGATTACATATTAGGACACAAAACAAATCTCAACAAATTCAAAACGATCATACCATGCATATTTTCTGACCACAATGCTATGAACTAGAAATCAACCATGAGAAAAAAATCTGGAAACAGCACAAATACATGGAGGTTAAATGACATGCTACTAAACAATGAATGGGTCAACCAAGAAATCAAAGAAGAAATCAAAAATTAAATGGAGACCAATGAAAAGGAAAATACAAGGGTCCAAAATCTCTGTGGTGCAGCAAAAACTGATCTAAGAGGGAAGTTTATACAATACAGGCTCACCTCAAGAAGCAAGACAAATCTCAAACAACCTAACCTTACACCAAAAGGAGGTAGGAAAAGTGGCGCCTGAGCGGCTCAGTCAGTTAAGCATCTGACTTCAGCTCAGGCCACGATCTCACAGTTGGTGGGTTTGAGCCCCACATTGGGCTCTGTGCAGAATGCTTGCTTGGAGCCTGGAGCCTGCTTCAAATTCTGTGTCTCCTCTCTCTGACTTTCCCCACTCACGCATGCTCTGTCTCACTCTATCTCTCAAAAAATAAATAAATGTAAAAAAAATTTTAAAATAATAAAGGAGGTAGTGAAAAAAAAGAACCCAGTAGAAGGAAGGAAATAATAAAGATTAAAGCAGAAACAAATGATCAGAAACTTATAAAACAATAGAATAGAACAATAAAACAAGGAGCTGGTTCTTTGAAAAGATCAACAAAATTGATAAACCTCTAGCCAGACTCGTCGAGAGAAAGAAAAAAGGAAAGAAATAGGACTCAAATAAACAAAATCAGAAATGAAAGAGGATAACTGATATCACAGAAATATCCATGATTGTAAGAGAATATTATGAAAATTATATGCCAACAATTTTGACAACCTAGAAGAAATAGGTTAAAATCCTAGAAACAAATATCTTCCCAAAACTGAAGAAGAAAATGTGAACAGAACAATCACCAACAATGAAATTGATCAGTAATCAAAAAACTCCCAACAAACAAAAGTCCAGGACCAGATGGCATCATAGGCAAATTCTACCAAACATTTTAAAAAGAGTTAATACCCATTCTTCTCAAATTATTCTAAAAAAATCCAAAAGGAAGGATAACTTCCAAATTTATTCTATGAGGCAAGCATTACCCTGATACCAAAATTCAATAGAGACACCACAACAAAAAGGAACCACAGACCAATATGTCTGATGAACATTAGATGCAAAAATCCCTAAAAAATTAGCAAACAAAATCCAACAATGTGTTACAGAAAAATCATTCACCACAATCAAATGGGATTTGCTCCCTGGATGAAGGTGTCTCAATATTTGCAAATTAATCAATGGGATACATCTCATCAACAAGAGAAATAAAACTACATGATTATTATTTCAATAGATGCAGAAAAAACATCTGACAAAGTACAACATCCATTCATGATTTTTTTTAAAAGTCCACAAAGTAGATCTACAGAGACTATTTCTCAACAAAATAAAGGCCTTATATGAAATACCCACAGCCAACATCATACTTAATGGGGAAAAACTAAGAACTTTTCTTCTAAGGTTGGGAACAAGACAAAATGTCCACTCTCACCACATTTAGACAACATAGTACTCAAAGTCCTAGCAACAGCAATTAGACAAAAAAAAAAAAAAAAAAAAAAAAAAAAAAAAAAAAAAAAAAAAAAAAAAAAAAA
>PISW01014813.1:0-19515 GCA_004023785.1 Mungos mungo | reverse complement strand
AAAAAAAAAAAAAAAAAAAAAAAAAAAAAAAAAAAAATCCAACACAGCTAGAAGAAAGGAAATGCTACAGGTCAGGACAGGACAAACAGAATAAAGTCCAAAGCAAGTTCTTTGAAAAGATTGATAAAATTGATTAACTCCTCATGAAATGATCATAAAAAACAGGGAAGCCACAATTACCAACCTGAGGAGTAAAAGAGTGATCACTACAAACTCTCTATTAGAAAAGATAGTACAAATGCAGTGTTACTTTAAAAAAAAAAAAAAGTGCAGAGAAGCTACATTAGGCTTCTTTTCTGTAGGAAAGAAGGGGAAATAAAACTTACAGAAATCTCATTTGCACAAAAAGCAAAGTAGAAAAGATAAACCATAAATGAGACAGATTGGTTCCCTACAGCGTAGGTCCAGGAAGGAAGGGTTGCGGGAATGGTAATTGGAGGGAAGGACTGGCACAGGTTGGAAGAGTGACACATTCTAGTATGATTTTTTGTATAGCCCTGGATTTTAATATCCTATTATTTTAATATGCTTTAAACAAAAAACAAAGATGGTGTGTGTGGGGGGGTAAGAATAAAGTGAAATAAATGAACATAACTTATTCAAATGAATAACATAATAACACTGAAGAAAAATGAACTGTTCTAATGAACTTTGGAATACATTACTTTCAGTCTATACCCTCAAGCTAAGAACAAGAACAGTAAACAAAATGTTAAGCTCTAGGCAACTGATGTATTTTTTAGTTTAGCAACACTAAATTTGTTAAATTTAGTAATTTAGCATTACTAAATACTAATAACTAATAGCAATACTCAAATTACATATATTGTAAGATTGAGGAAGTAAGTGAACATACTTTGGAAAATAAGAGTCATATGTCTCAGTATCAGAGAAGAGAATTAGGAATATGGAAGGGGCTTCCCTCTAGAGTGAATCCGGTGGAATTGGAAGTATCCAGTGAACTTGGTTTTAGACGTAGATGTGGCTATGTCTGTATATGTACACACATACACATACACATATTATCTCCTTAAGAGGTTTACAAGCAACGGCATCCAGTAGCAAAAATAGTTTGGGCCTAGATAATAGTTTCTAGATGCCACTCTTAACTATAAGACCTTAGGGAAAGGGCTGAATTCAGGGCTGTGGACGCAAAATATAATATGAACCTGGAACATTCCAAAGTTAGGTAGTGCTCAAAGAAAACTCAGTATACATCAAAGACACAGAGACTAGTTGAAAGGGACTTTCTCCAGCCCAATGTAAGAAAATGTGAGCAAAACCAGTTAGTTAGTGTACTGGATTTTACCTAACACATTAGACTACATGAGGCTATACACACATATATAAATGCAAAAATTAATGTGGGAGATGCAAAAACTCTTCTTACAGTACAATGCCAAGTAAAATGTAGTAGGAATGATGAAACCAAAAACCACCATTGGGTAATTGCCTTTGTAGTAACAATTTAATGCCAAAATCATTTGTGCTAAAACTAAAAGGTGACAAAAGGTAACAAATATCAGAATGTTTTCGGAGTCTCAATATATTATTTGTATTTGTTAATTACAAAAGGAAAAGTAGTACCTTTTTGGTGGAGAAAATCTGCTGACACCCACAAAACCAAAAAAGTCAAGTTGGCAGCACCATGAACGATTCCAGTAGATCACATGCCAATCAATTTGATTTACTGAAAAGGACACATCATTTGAGACATTCCTGACAGAAACTTGTAACTGAAATCTAGTAACAAGAAAAATTGTTTTGAAGACAGAGATTGAGAGTCATTCTACAAAAATGTCAAGGGCATGAAAGACAATTAAAGACTAAGGAACTATTCCATCTTAAAGGAGATTTTAGAGATTCGACAACTAAATGAAATGTATGATTTTGAATTAGAACTTTTGAGGTTTTGGTGGGTTTTTTTTGTTTGTTTGTTTTGCCTCTTAGTGAATATTTGATGAAACAATTTATAAAATTTGATGAAAGTCTGTATATTGGATAATAGCACTGTATCAACATTTATTTCTGATTTTGAAATTGTCATTATGAAAGAGAACATCCTTGTTTTTAGAAACTAAACACTGATATGCTTAGGGATAAAGGGCTATCATCTCTGTAACTTAGTACATGGTATTGAGTTCAGGAAAATATTTATATTTATGTTATATAATATTTATATTATGTTTTATATGTATACATGTATAAAGAGAAAAGAAAACAACTATGTTAATAAAGTTAACATTTGGGGAATCTGAGTGAATGATGTGCAGATATTATTTGCCCAAACTGTATCACTAGTGAATACTAAAAAACAATTAAGGACAAAATGATACCTATTGTACAGAAATTTGTTCATAGAATAGAGAAACCTTTCCAACTCAATATACCTTGATACAAAAATTTAACAAAGTCACTGAAGAAAAAAAAATACTACCAATTAATCTTTTATGAACATAGATGAAAATCACCTTCACAAAATATTAGCAAATTGAAACCTTATGTTTAGGAAATTGACACTGAAGTATTTAGGGGTGAATAGGCATGAGGTCTACAAATTTCAAATGGTTAGAATATAAATACACATCTCTATCTCCACATAGATAGATATGAAGCAAAAGGGGCAAAATGCAGACTGCTGAATGTAGATAATGAGCAAACATGAGTCCCTTGAACTGTTCTTCCAACTCTTATATAACTTAAAATTTTATTGATCTAACGGTTACAAAATATCTATTTATGGTCACAGCTTAACAATATATATTTTATTTACCCATGCCAAAGATTGCTTTGGGACTACAGAATACTACATAAATATAATCTAATTAAACATTCACTAAATTCTTAAATTAAAATCTAATAATATTATATCCCAAGATATATCAATAGCCCATTTAGACTGTACTTCATACCCTCCTCTCCTTAGAATCAAATCTTGATTTAGAGAAACAGCAGCTAAATGTAATTGTGGTGCTGGCCACCATCCTATTGCTCATTAATTACTGTCCCACTCTCCCTTCTCAATATTTCTAGTATTTTTCTCCTCTCCCCATCTCTGTGGCCATTGTGGACACTGTACTCTTGAGGCCATCCTGAGTTAATTACTAACTGCCTCCCATCCAGCTTCACTGTCACACTATTCTTCAAACAGCCAAAGAAATTCTCTTTTACTCTATTCAATTTCATGCCTCCTTGGATTAAAATCCAACACTAACTAACCTGTTGTATAGGATCCATGCCTCTTATCATTTTGAACAAGATCTCTGATGATTCAACCCTATTCCTGCTCAAGTCCACCTACACAGATAGGCAGAATTCTAGGATGACCCACAGTAACTCATAACTTGTATAATCTTCTCTCCTTGAGTGCAGGAAGGAACTTAACTTTCTTCTAACCACAGAATATGGCAAAAGTAATGAGACATCACTTCTGTGATTATGTTACATGGTAAACTGAAGAGATTCTGCAGCTGAAATTCAAGTCCCAAACGGTTGACTACAACTTCATCAAAAGGGAGATCATCAGGTGGGGGTCCTTTCAAAAGGGCCAGGAATTCCAAGCATAGAGATCCTTTTGGTCCCTGGAAGAATTGATACAGTGATGATGTGAACTGCCTATGGACAGCACAGGGCAAAGAACTGTGGGGACCTCTAGGAACTGAGAAGAGCCATTGGCTGACCGTCAGCAAGAAAGTGAGAACCTCAGTCTTACAATAACATGTAACTAAAATCTGTCAGCAACCACATCAGTTGGGAAAAGGACCTGAGCTGTAGATGAGGGAGCAGAGGCTGGATGACCCGCAATTCTGGCTTATGAGAATCCGGGCAAAGAAGCCAGATAAACCATGTCTCCACTTTTTTTTTTTTTAATTTTTAATGTTTTTATTTATTTTTGAGACAGAGAGAGACAGAGCATGAGTGGGGTGGGGCAGAGAGAGAGAGGGAGACACAGAATCGGAAGCAGGTTCCAGGCTCTGCGCTGTCAGCACAGAGCCCAATGTGGGGCTCGAACCCACAAACTGTGAGATCATGACCTGAGCTGAAGTCGGAGGCTTAACCGACTAAGCCACCCAGGCACACCACCATGTCTCTACTTCTAACCTACCCAAACTGTGATTAAAATCAGGCAGGTAACCTGCCAAGTTTGTGGTAACTTGGCACACAGAATTAGAAAACTAACACACCTGCCAAAGGCCATCTGTGCCTTTTTCTCTACTATGCTATGCAGAACTCCCTCATGTGTCAAGTTTTGTATATGCTTGAAAAGAGGTGTTTAATTCTGCCACCTCTAAGTTAGAGGTAGTTATATTCCTGTCTTTGCTACCTATTTTTTTATCCATATACCATAATCTAATATTGGTTTAAACATTTGTCTTTTCTACTAGACTGGCTTCTTGATGGCAGAGACAGGGTCTCATCTGTCTAAGAAAATCTCATATTTCCTTAGTGACTGTCTTATAGAAGATTTTCAATACCTCTTAGTTGAGATGGCTCTAGCTGACTAGGAAAAAAAAAACTTAACTCTGTATCAACAAGCATTTTCCTTTTTGTCATTTTTTTTCCTATGGAAGGAATTAGTAGATATGGAATTTTAAAAATTCTTTCACACCATAGGAAAGAAACACATTAAGAAACATGCATAAATTCACATGGAAGTTTCCAAATCCAACATACTAATAACCTTAATTCCTGGTTCATAGCTACAAAGACCACTACGGTTACTCCAATATTTAATTTTTCTCCAAACAGAACAACGAAGGCTGCCAGCAAATTCACTAATCACAAGATGAGACAAAAGAGATGGTCCGTGACTGCTGACATTTCACGAAAGCCTCATTAGTATGCATGAGAACTGGCAAAGAACCGAATAATGAGCTGCACTTCTAAGGAGAACCAGGAATCCAGCGCACTTAAAGAGATCCTCAAAAGGAGGAGAATGGATTGAAGCAGCAGAATCTTGATTTTGAAAAAGGGTGATGGAAGGAACATGTGTCACTGAACGCATCGATCCGCAGCTACTTAGCTTCCTGGGTTACACAGGGCAATGCTTCTCCTGTGTTCCCCCTTCACTAACACAGACCTTGTTCCCATAAGGAACTACTGGCAGTTAGGACTCAATTAGATACCACTGTTCTGCTCATCCTATGTCAAAATTAAAAACATTTAGAAAAGAAACCATTATAATTTGATGGTAAAAAAAAACACTAGTATATTTTTAGTGAAAATTAGATATTCTATCAGTTTTTTAATGTTTATTTATTTTGAGAGAGTGTGTGCACACAGTGGAGGGGCAGAAAGAGATGGAAAGAAAGAAATCCAAGCAGGCACAGAGCCCCACACAGGGCTCAGTCTCATGAGCCATGACATTATGACCTGAGCCTAAATCAAGAGTCAGACGCTTAACCAACTGAGCCACCCAGGTTCCCCCTATCTTTTTCTTAAGCATCTCTTTCACCATTATCACTAGGATATATTATCACTAGGATAATAGACCAGAATGACATTCATGGAGAGACGAGCTTGGAAGTGGTGAATAAATGGCATCGAAAATCCCTTTTACTGAGCTATTTCACTTTTAGGAACCCATTCCTTTGAAATACTAACAAAATGTTTTTCATTCATAAACTGCAGCCATGTGCCTGCCGCCTTCACACAGCCTAAGTATAATCAGATCCAGCAACTCCACCTTTTCAACCAAGCTCCCCAATACACTAATTACATAAAATCACAAAAATTAACCTGTCAAATTCCTATTGCTTCTAATGGCATCACTCATATCACTTTTAATGGCTTCAGCATCATTTTTCATTTTCATCTCAGGAACAAATTGGCCTGTTCTTTTCATAAGACAGTTATCACAACCATGTTCTTCTTCCACTAGGTGTGTGTTGTACTTTCTAATACTGTGGTACAAAGCATTAGTGCTACAGGCTTTCCTCTAGTTCAGTCTTCTGAGGAATATTACAGGCTGCAGTGACTTGAATATAGCAAACATGGTGAGAACTTAGAAAATCTTTGGGGAGATCCTCAAAAGAACATTCATGTTTTGTCATGAGTCCAGTAAGGGAAAGAGTTCTTAAACACTACATCACATCGCCTCACTCATCCAGATATTACTTTAAAGACCATCCCCCTCCACCCCCCCGACACACATTATATTTCAGAATCTAGACTGGTCCTATTGCACCCTCCTCCTACATCCCCTACCTGCCAGTTTTTCCTAAATCATTGTCTTTCACATAGTAAGCCCCCATTTTTCTTCCCAAATGATTTTTCCTTCATTGCTCTTTTTCCTCTTAGCTGAAGATTCCTGCTTTCCCTTGACAAAAAAGAGAAATATTTTTAGTACATCATAAAAAGAGGTTACAGCTAAAACAGATTCTAGAAAGAAAATTACTAACTGTGTAATCTTAAGATATATTACTCAAAATTTCCAGGTCTCCTTAATGCTAAAATGGAGATAACCAAGGTATCTACTTCATAAACTAGTCAGGAATAAGTGAAGCCATGCACACATAAGCCCTCAAAAAGAACTAGCTCTATCATTTTAATATCACATTAATAACCTCACTTAGAAAAGGTGCTCTTCCCACTTTCTTAACTTCTGATATACCCAACTAGTAGAATTCCTAGAAAGAACAAGATTATAAATAACTCCATATTTGTACCCCCAAATTCCTTCTCCACCTCACCTCCCATTCCCATAATTTCTAGAGGCAAATCATGAGAGACTGAAAACAAACTGAGGGCTGGAGGGGGAGGGGGAAAGGGGGTGATGGTCATTGAGGGGGCACTTGTGGAGAAGAGCACTGGGTGTTATATGGAAACCAACTTGGCAATAAACTATTAAAACAAAAAAGAAGTGAAATGTCATTCTAAGTAGGGTCAATATCACCTAGGGAGAACGATTAGAAGGAGGTTAGGGCTAGGCCATTTCCGTATTCATTTCAGAGGTCTCAGGATAGGTTTCCTGTCTCTAGATGGTAAAGTCACCTATTCTCTTTAACTGCCTGCCACTTAATAACCAAGCACAAAACCACCAGACCCTACTATGAGAACCCTATACCTTACACGCCTGACCACCTTCTCCTTTTTTGCACAAACTGCTAACAAAAATGTAAACAAGTCACATTATATTCAAAGTGTCATCAGCAGGACATTAATAATTTTAAGGATGTCCCAAATATTTGAAAATATTTTATGTACGTGAAATGAATAATCTTCCATGCACGATTTTCCTAGACTGAATTCAATGGTACGATACAACCTATTTTATCAATATGAAAAAATATAGTGTATCTATTACTGTAAGTACATAGTATCCTGCCAAAGCCAGTTTTTTGGGTTATTACTATCATTGAGGTAATTCTCTCCTTAGGCCAATTTTCTTTTATTTCTTTAAAAAATTTTTTTTAATGTTTATTTATTATTGAGACAGAAACAGAGTGTGAGTAGGGGAGAGGCAGAGAGAGTGGGAGACACAGAATCCAAAGCAGACTCCAGGCTGAGCTGTCAGTAGAGTCCGAGGCAGGGCTCGATCCCAGGAACTGGGAGATCATGACCAGAGTCGAAGCTGGACGCTTAACCAACTGAGCCACCCAGGTGCCCCATCTTCTTACTTTCAGTTAAAGCCCCATTTGTTTGGAAACTTTGGCTTGTAGATTTATGAACCAGTAACCATTGAAACAGTCAAGCCAGGGGGCTTACACACATTCCTGCTTTTATAAACAGGAAACTGAATCTGAGGGAGAGATCCTAAGTTTAGGGTGGAGAGTAGGAGGTGGGTAAAGAGTCAGGGCTTTGGAGTTGGATATGGAAACTGTTTCCATTTCCTGTCAAGCTTCTCAACCTCCATGAGCCTCATTCTTTGGTCCTTACAATATAGATAATACCATCACCAACACTGTCAGACTGTTTTGGAGACAAAGCAAGATATCATATGCCAATTATTGAGCAAAATGCTTCACTTACCATGAGAATTTAATTCACTGAAACTATATAGGGTCATGAAAATAGCCTGAAATAAGATTTAGGAGATATTTGTTCTACTTAGGTCCGTCACTAACCACCTCATTGAGGTGAGTCATTTTCATTTTATGCCCTTCAGTTTCCTCCTCCGTATATAGGAGTGGATAGACCAAGTTTTCTATGTGTGATCTTTTACTTCTACAATGTCCTTAGTTTAATCGAAATCTTACGGATTCAAAGTCAGGATAGTAAACATCAGTGAGGATTCTTTTATTCTTTTGACACACATATTGCAATAAAGAAACTCTATCAGAGACTTAGAAAACCACATTGAAAAGAATGCCATGGACCTGCCAATAATGTAGGGCAGCAACCACTATGTAGACGGCTGTTTCCTCCTTCTTTAGATGACCAAAATGGTTCTTATGTCTTTTCTACCCCTCCTTTCCTGGACCTTCACTCACCAGCCATCTCTTGTGAGTGGGAGTGTGTTTAACCCTAGTTACAATTTGCTACATTTAATTTGCTATGAGTAATGAAATCAAATGACTAGTTTTCTTAAAATTGTATAGTTCTAGGAAAAAGTTGTAAGGAGAAAGCATATTTTTGGCTATTTGACAACCTCTGTTTTACTTTTTTTAAGTTTGCATTTTCACCACATACTTCAAATTATTGATCCCCAAATAATGTGAGGGTTTACATTTTCCTTCTTAGAATAGGTAGAGACTGAGAAAAGCAATTCAACACCATTATTAAAAAGGTACTTTATCTTTAAAAAAAATTGCAGCATCACACTTACTCTCCTTAAAAAAATATTCCTTACACCTAAACCCTAGTATAATCTTCTATAGTCATGCCTACTGGAAATATTATGAGCTTAGTTAATATGTACATTAAAACAAATAAGAAAACAAAAGCCTTATAAGAATCATATAACCAAAGGTAGAATTTTGCTTTTAAAGAGAATAGGAGAGAATATCCACATGGCCAGTCACAGCGGTAATTTTCACCAAGAATAGGACAAAAAAAAAAAAAAAGCATAGAAACACAGCAAAAGGGAACGAATAGAAACAGGACAAAGCTGCCTGGATTACAACATGCACATCGTACATGTGAGTTTGGACAAATAGTCATGCTGGGACATTTTTATTGTTGTTTTTGGCTTCAATTCAATTTAGATTTCATAGGTGTTTCATTACATGAATTATCGGATTATAATTTTGACATCATCATCCAACATTTCTTCAGTTATTAAAAGGGAAAATGATTGGGTGCCTGGGTGGCTCCGTCAGTTAAGCATTCGATTTCAGCTCAGGTCATGATCTCACAGTCTGTGAGTCTGAACCCCACATCCGGCTCTGTGCTGACAGTTCAGAGCCTGGACCCTGCTTTGGATTCTGTGTCTCCCTCTCTCTCTGCCCACCCCCCACCTCAACTTGTGCGCTCTGTCTCTCTCTCTCTCAAAAAACATTTAAAAATTTTTAAAAATAAAATTATTTATTCAATATTATATCCGTTGATAAATAAAATAAAATTAGTGAAGTAGAAGGCATTTTCACTATATATTTCCTGTCTACAATATTCAGAAAATACTCACAGGACATATAAAGGGAACACAAAATAAAATCAGTACAAATTAATTATCTTAAAGTTTTATGTAACTCTAGCTTTTTAATATATTTTAAAGAAATAGATTACAACACACTATTTTTTCATTTAATTGGGATCAAAACTCTTCTAGGACTTCCTCTCAGAATAGACCTGTGGCAGTTCTAGGTAAATGGCACATCTCCAATGAACATTTTTCTTTTTCTACAGCATTAGAACAGCTTTAGCATCAAAACCTTGGATTTCAGATCAAAACTTAGTACACACAAGTGATTCTGAAGCTCCCAACCCAAATGGTTCCAAGCTACTACAGTGCCTCTTCCTAGAAGATTCATCAGAAGCCAATGTAAAACCACCTAGGAGAAAGACACCCTCAACTGGCTAAGATCCGATCAGATAAATTTGCCAATGATATATGAAAACAGTAAGAAAAATTAAAAATATACAAGGACACGCTACACCAGTAGTGAGTTAATAGACATAACAAGGAGCACTTGGGTGTTTCAGTCAGTTAAGCATCTGACGGTTGATTTCAGCTAGGTCATGATCTCACAGTTTGCCCCAAGTCGGACTCCACACTGACAACAAGGAGCCTGCTTGCAATCCTTATCCTTCTGATCGCTCTCCTTCTCTCTGACTCTCCCTTGTTTGTGATTGGTCTCTAAATAAATAAATAAATAAACAAACAAACAAACTAAAAAATAGACATAACAAGATGGCTAAAACCCCCATGAACTGCAGATAATAGGAAATCTAAAAAGAATGTAAACTCTAAGATCATTAAAAAAAAAACAACAACCCAACTATTGGGGCACTAGTTGCACTCTTTGCCCACTTTCTCACACCATGAACTCTTACAGTACTTTAACTGTGCAGTAACATCTGGTTATCATTCCATGGTCAAGTTATGTGTCAACAGTTATGAGTCTTAAAAATTGAGAAGCAGGAAAGCCTGGGTGGCTCAGTCAGTTAAGCGTTGGGTTGGACTTCAGCTCAGGTCATGATCTCACAGTCTGTGAGTCTGAACCCCGCATCCGGCTCTGTGCTGACAGCTCAGAGCCTGGAGCCTGCTTTGGATTCTGTGCCTCCCTCTCTCTCTGCTCCTCCCCTGCTCATGCTCTGTTTCCAACTCTCAAAAATAAACATGAAAAAAAATTTTTAATCAAAAGAAAAAGCATTAAGAAATAGAAAATAACAAGAAATTGAGAGAACTAGATTTTTGATAGGTAACTAAAGGGATGCCTACAGATAATAAAATTACTGAAAGTTAAAATTCAACAGATTTAACCACCATGGTTGGCAAAAATTAGAAAAACTGTTAATAATGAGTTTGATAAGAATGTAGAGCAATGGGGACTCATATACTACGGGCTAGGAGTGCAAATTGGTACAATTGTCTGAAAGCAAAAGTGAGCATTACCTCATAAATAGAAAAGGCTCCCACTCTTCTAACCCCAGGCAATTCTGCAATTCTACTCTTAAAATACCTCAGAGAAACTCTTGCCCCTGTATAATAATATCTGCTCAAGAATTTTATGATAGAGTAATTGATGGGAGAATTGAGAAATTGTGGAGTTTTTATACAATGTAATACTATACAGTAGAGAAAAAGGAACAAACAGGTGTCAACACGAATGGATATCAGGAAAAGACACTTTAGAGGAACAAAGCAGGTTGCAAGACAATCAAGTATGGGTCCATTTTTATAAACGTCAAAAACTTGTAAAACTAGCTAGTATATTACTTGATATATGTAATTATGCAATGATATTTTTTAAAAAGAGTGTGAAATTCATCAAGAAATTAAACTTTACCTGATTCCTAAATCAGGAGTTAAAAGTTATATTTCTGTAGAAAGCAAGTTTAAGTATATTAGATGTACTTCTAGGTCTCATTTTTATTTTCCCTCTATCTGTTCCCATCACCTCCTGTAGCAGATCTTACTATTTTTAGGGGGCAGTTTCTGTTTTATCCTTCGAGTATTTCATCTTCTAGACACAAGGCACCATGTCATATCATTCTATTCTTCTACTGGATCAGTCAAGTTTCTCCAGAGAAACAGAACTAATAGGATATATTCAACTGGTAGCCTGGATATTCAGTTAAGAGTTGACGTTGCAGTCTGGAATCTGAAATCTGTTGTGCAGGCCAGCAGGCTGAAAACTCAGGAAGGAATTCTATGTTACAGTTTAGAAGCATAATTCCTTCTCCAGGAAACCTGTTTTTGTTTTGAAGGTCTTCAACTGATTGTCCTCCATAATGTGGCGAGCCTCATCCAATCTGTTTTGCTTAACGCCAACTGATTGTATTATCACATCTACAAAATGGTCTCACTGCAATATTTAGAGTAGTTTTTGACCAAACAAATGGGAACACATAAAACTATCACATTTACCAACCTACCTACCTATTGTTCTTATTTTTCCCTTTGACAACGTATCTTGAATAGGACTGTCTATTTGTATATTTTTTCTTCATTTATTTTTTGGATGGCAGTATAATTCTCCATTGTATAAATACATCATTTATTCAAGCAGATCCCTATAATGAATGGTTCTATTTTGTTTTATAAAAATGGTACCAAAAAAATCTATTCTAGCATATTTGGGGGAAGATTCGTAAAATTGGGATTATTAAAATTATCTAGTATATTACCAAAGTTCTCCTTCATTGGGGTTGGATCTTTCAGCACTCTGTCCAGCAATGTGTGAAAAGGACAGTTTTGACATATTCTGACCAAAAGAAGCAAACAAAACTATATTGTTAAACATTTATACTTTTTTTTCCAGTATGATAAATATGATAGACTCTTATGGAAACAAGAAAGAGCTATCTCCACTAGAGAGTATGGTACCCACCCCTCTTCTCCCCAGATTGCAGGTCTTCCACTAACGGAGGGCCAAGAAACTCAAGTCAAGGATTCTACATTATCACCAGTGAAGGATGGCAGGAAACTTGCTCTCAACCAAGACCCTCTGATACAAGGTAGAGCTTGGAAACCCTGAAGGGACAAACAGCCCCACCCCTGAGGTTCAAGTACACAAAGACTGCATAGGACAGAGGCTGGAGGAGAAAACCCTTGTGCCCATCGCAAGTAACAAGCAAAATCTGTCCACACCGTGCAGTAGGTAAGACTTTTCAGGGGTTTGAGTCAGGTTCCCTGGAATAACATGGATCTACAGGTAGGAATCAGGGGCCAGTGCCAGTGGCGTAAGTGTTCCCTAGAGAACTATTTCCAAATGTCTAAGCAAAATTCTTCTAATGGGAGAAGAAAATGGCTTGGGGTATTCTTTTGAGGGTACAATTCTGTGAGTGGAGAGGTATATACCTCTACAGTGACTTGAACGTTCTATGACAGGCCTTTCACTAAATGCCCAGTTAAGGGTGAGGGTAGCTAGGTTCTAACTTGGCAGGTAAAACCTATCCTGTTGATTTCGTGAGAGAACAAAGACTTTCAAGAAGTGGCACTCTTTGCCTACTTTCTCACACTCTGAACTCTTACAGTGCTTTAACTGTAACTGTGCAGTAACATCTGGTTATCATTCCAGTGGTCAAGTTATGTGTAAACAGTTAGGAGTCTTAAAAATTGAGAAGCAGGAGAGCCTGAGTGGCTCAGTTGGTTAAGCATTGGACTTCGGATCAGGTCATGATATCACAGTTTGTGAGTTCAAGCCCTGTGTCAGGCTCTGCTAACGACTGAGAGCCTGGAGCCTGCTTCGGATTCTGTGTCTCCCTGCCTGCCCCTCCCCCATTTGTACACACACACTCTATCTCTCTCTCAAAAATAAATAAACATTTTTAAAAAATGAGAAGTAATACTATCAGAAATGGCTGAAAATCAACTCCAGTTTTTTTGCTACAGTTTTAGTGACTCTTCCATCATTGCTTAGAGATATTCATAAAAGATCAGCAGCTCCCCACTCGGAACAGTGACATTCACCCTTCTCCCAATGGCCCATCAAGATTGACATAGAGGTTTTGATGTGACTATGGTAAACTGAACTTCATGGACACTGTTTAGTTACGGTCTAGAAATACATAAGCTATCCCAATCCTTGCATAGAAGTAGAGAGTAGGAAGTTACCCCAAAGATCAGCAGCTGGAAAACTGGGCCTCAGAGTTGAATTCAGTATGATATAGAAAAATGAATTGGTGTGTTTTTTTCTATATGGAGACATGTGGAACAAAATTCATACTTGTCCCACATAAATGGGTTTCAAGTATACTCTAGGGAATAATTCAATAACAAAACTGTAAAATCCCCAACTTTCTTCAAATCTTCTCATTTAAAGAGTTTTATTTGAACAATTAAATACATATTTGATTTCAGCAGAAAGGAGGACAATTTGTCTCATATATGTCATGACAATTACATTTCTGACTTGGCCAACAAATCGTTCCACTTAGAGACCTGGAGGGACTGAAAGATCTTTAAAGGTCCCTGGAATACAAATACAGACACCTTTACAAATTTTTCCAGTGCTGCTGAACATGGTGAGGTTGGTCTCCCTCCCACCACCAAATGCTGAGGATACACTCTGAATTGTTATAATCCTTTTTAGTAGACATTTTTCCACCAATGCTTTCTACTTAAGAGGTCCACTGGAGACTGTGATAGTTATACCAGTTTAAGGAGAGTTGGCAAGAGAGCGAAATCCAATAACCCAGCTGCCATGAAAAACTAATCTAAATGTTAATACTTCCACATTCCAGACCCCTCGGGGTCTGGGTTTGAAAGAATGGAAGCAAGGCAGGATGTTATCAGCGGGGATGGCTACTGCTAGACCAACAGCACCTGAGGAAACATTGTAAGATCCGTTTCATGATAGGATGAAATCCAATTAGAACCCATCCACACAGGCAATGCCTTTCAAGGAAATCCATGCATGACCTTCCCTGACACCTACACTCAAGGCTCCAGCAGGGGGCGCCTGGGTGGCTCAGTCGGTTGGGCGTCCAGCTTCAGCTCAGGTTATGTAATCACGTTCGTGGTTCGAGCCCTGCATAGGGCTCTGTGCTTACAGCTAGCTCAGAGCCTAGAGCCTGTCTTCGGATTCTGTGTCTCCCTCTCCCTCTCTGTCTCACCCCTGCTCACGCTGTCTCTCAAAAATAAATAAAACATTTAAAAACATTAAAAAAAAAAAAAAGACTCCAGCAGAAGGTGAGGACAGTTACCACCTAGGAGTTGCTTCAACAGAATATTCCTCATTTTGTGTCTCTCTTAATGAGTTTGTCCACCTAGTAGCATGGATGAGGAGCCAATGACATACATAACCCTGTAACAGTCACTAGAAGGTTATCATAACCAACCACACGTAGAATTTTTAAAGCACTTTATCACTGACAAAACAGCTTGTGCGCTCACTCTCTCTCACACACACACACACACACACTTTATTTTCACACCTCAAGCAATGTATAGTTTAGATGGTGGGTGAGAGAGTGACAGATGAATATCCTTAAAACTATTAAGTGAAAATATACAACTGTAATTTTATACTTTAAACCTAAGTTAAATACTTGTTGTATCCCAGAAACTTTTTAATTAATTTATTTTTGAGAGAGAAAGTGTGAGTGGAGGAGGGGCTCAGAGAGAGGGAGAGTGAGGTGGGGAGAGAGAGAATCCTAAGCAGGCTCCGTATTCTCAGCATGGAGCCCAATGCAGGGCTTGAACCCACAAACTTCGAGATCATGATCTGAGCCAAAGTTGGATGCTTAACCGACTGAGCTACCCAGGTTCTCTAGAAATTGTTTTCTTTACAGGTGAAATTTTATTTAAAAATATATGTAAAACCGATACCCTGTACAGTGCTGGAGGCACTAAGGATACAGTAATAAGCTTTAAAAAGAAAAAGAAAAATCAAAGACTTATCCTGTTCTCACACCTTGGTTAGGAAGACTGAGACCAGAAAAACCCTACTAATGAATGCACAAAAGAACTGGAGTGAATGGCCTTAAAAGAAAAGATAGCTTATTTATGAACATGTAAAGAACTGACTTAATGATAGAGGTCAGGAGAGCTTTCAAACTAAGTGACATGTGAGGTAAGATAAGAATAAGTATGTTCATGCTCTCTTCCAATTTAACCCTCACAACAGGATGAGGTAGTGTTGTTATTAACCATTTCATTGCTAGGGAAACTGAGGCTTAGAGGTTAAGGGATCCTCGAGGTCTCAGTGCTGATGAGCCGAGTGACTCAAACCCTCCAGAGCTCACCTGTGCTGTCCATGCATGGTGGCAGTGGTTCTCCAAGGACAATCCCAGGACAGGCAACACCAGTCTCCCCTGGGAGCTTGTTAGAGATGCACATCCTCCATTCCCGGAAGCCTTGCTGAGTTAAGAACTCTGGGGGTGGTCTGACAAGCCCTCCAGAGGATTCTGAAGTGCACACAGGTTTAAGAGCCATTGAACCATGGTATTGCAAGGGAACACGGGTTCCCGAGGTATTAAAGAAAAAACCTCAGAAAAGGTTGACTCAAGGCCCCTTTATATTAATAGGAATTCATCTTTTTCTCTGGAACCATCCTGCCCCTCATCATCATACTCCTATGGTCTCAACGTAAATCCCTTGTCTGAAAATTGCTGCCTCCCTATAGAAACAAATTTCCAGATAGATTACCTATAAAACTAAAGTTGCATTTCTTTAAAGAAACCTTGTGAAATACATAAAAATACTCTCAACAAATAGCCAGGAGGAGGAAAGACGTTTGTAATTAAATCATCGCCATGGTCTTTGTTCTAAAACCAATCCCGATGTTCATTAGCAATCATTAAGAAATGAGACTTGTAAATACAATGGTTTAACTACTTAATTTTTCTTAACCTAAATTCCAATCTCATTTACTTGAACCATAAAGTGTTATAGGAAATTGAATTTGCTCACTTTAGCTGCATATTAATCCAAATGTCTTATGATAACCTACTACTCAGTAAGATTCGCCAGATGTGTGTGAACCCAACACCCCACAGCACAGCCTGAGCGGGCTCCTCTCCTAGGCGGTGGGTGTGCCTACGGCTCTCCTCTACAGCTCTGCAAAGGACATGACACTGTTGATGGTAGATTCTGGTAGACTCCCTCAACCTAATCCCAAGTGTCCTTTCTTGTGAACTCACTTTCTTCCCCCTGTTCAAGTTTGTGCACAGCACCGGGCCCCGATTTGCTCTTTCAAATTTTGTTAATCTCGGGCATTGTGGTTGTCTTCTTAAGGTGTATTCTCCCTTCTCATGATCCCCTTCTTTTGAGGCATCTGGACCTCTCCCTGCAATCTAGGCTTTGGAAGAACTCTACCTCCTTTCAAAGGTAGGGCATGTGACTCAGGCATAATCCAATCAGCATATTGCCATCTCTGACCTATCAAAATCAGACCATGAAGCATGGTTTTGGTCGAACTTTGAGGGGAGAAGCTGCCTTGTTCTTCTAGAGAAGGCTTCTTAAAGAGACCCCTTCTCTCACTGGATCTGGATGAAGAAATTGTTGGCAGCCCTATGTTCACCACAGGAAAAAGCTGGATAAGGCACAGAGCTAAGGGGAGAGATTAAGTGATGAGATGGGTACTTGCTGGTGTCACTGAAATGTTGACTCAAACCAGCCTTGAAATTCACTTAATCTTTTGATTTGCCAGTTATTTGAGCCAATAGATCTCCTTTATTATTTAAGTCAACCTAAACTAACTTTTTTCTTATTTGTAGCCCTAATGCATCCTAAATGATATTGATCATTCCATTAGCAGGGCGATTTGGCAATGTTCAAAAGTCTTAGAGATGTATATACCCGGTGAGCCAGCAGTTCCTCTTCTAGGAATTTATCCTAAGGAAATAGTTGAACAGCTATAAAGATTTATACGCATAAGCCTCACAATATTTTAGAATACCTAAAATGAATTTCTAGCAGGCAGCTTATCAAGCATACTGGAGTATAATGATGCCGACTACCAGGCAGCCATGGAAGAGAAGGTAACTGCACAGATTTGATAGTGAAAGCGGCACCTTGGCACCTCGTGAAGTAAACCACCAACAACAAAAACACCCCACAGGTGATAGCATTTTATTAATCCATTTTATTAAATGCAGTACACTAATGCCAATGCCCTTGAGCTTTAAGTGCTGAGAGCTTTATGCACACTTTGCAGAGCTTTGTAGCTCTGGCTGCATCAAAATCAGCTGGAGAACACAAGTGCATGGGCACACGCAAAACAAACTAGCAAAGTCAGGCTCTCTGGGGAGATGGGACCCCTGCAGAATTTTTAAGAGATCTTGGGCAACTGTACTGCACAGTGAAGACTGAAAACCACGGTGTTGGTTTTTATTCTCAGGACAAGGCTGTTAAGTATTAGTAGCACCTTCCTCGTACAGTTGAGGAAATCTTAGAAAAGTCAACCAACTTTTCTCCTCTGCCCTCAAAGATCCCTGACTCTCCCGAGGGCTAACTCTGAAAACCATCACCTTGACAAGGATATCAAATTGTCTTTCAGTGACCAATAGTGAGCATGGGAAAAATTTGGGTGCAAAGAATAAAGGCCTGAAGACTCGCCAAAGCATTGTTGTATCACTGGGTGGGGAGATGACCAATAATTTAGATGTTTTCTTACAAATTTAAATGTTACTTCTAATACCCAGTATGCCTTTGTATTGTAAAGGCATGTACACGCGTGTGTGCATGTTTGTATATACGTGTGTATACATACATGTCTTATCACTGCTATGGCTGTCACCACATTTTACAGACCTCTGCTATGTCTGTTACCAGTACATCCATAGTCCTGCTGTCCAGAACATCACCCTGTCTTTTCTGGGGGAGATACTGGATGTGTCTGAATATCAAAGTGCTTCCTATAATTCCCCATTTGCCTCAAAATGCTAGCTCTGAGTTCAAAAATAACATTTTAATATGTAGGAAATAATCAACAAAAACATAAGTAGTGCAAGAATACTAAGGCTTACCAACACAGGCTGAACACACACACACACACGAATGAGAAGCTAGCTCCTAAACATAGTCAAATCATTTGGGCATCATTTAAATTTTTTTCTAATCTTTATTCATTTTGGAGAGGGGGGAGGGGCAGAGAGAGAGAGAGGGAGACACAGAATCTGAAGCAGGTCCAGGTTCTGAGCTGTCAGCACAGAGCCTGATGCAGGGCTCAAACTCAAAAAGGGCCTCAAACTCACAAACTGCAAGATCATGATCTGAGCTGAAGTCAGCCACTTCACTGACTGAGCCACCCAGGCGCCCCAATTTTGGCATCATTTAAAACACTCGAATGAGGTTTTGCTGAACTCGATTAGCAAAATGATGTTTTATGTTCTAGTTGTAGATTTCCTCTGATTTCAAACTGGCTTGCTGAGGAAAAATACAGAATGTGCTTTGTCAAGAAGATCAATGCTGAATTAAAACAGGGATGTACCATTTTGTTTTCTGACAATACTGTTTTCAGAATGCTTACTCTGATTAACACTCCCATAGATACTTTCCTTTAAAATTTCCCATGCAGATCATTCGAGAACCACATTGCTTTTAAGTACAGACCCTAGATTTACAAGCCCCAATGCCTTCCCTCGGCAGGAGCTGCTGCCCTGAGCCCTTCTGGCAGCCTGCCCTGTTTCCACCCTGCCAGGCTCCAGACCTCCCTCTGCCTCAACAGAGCAGCCCCGCTGTCTGCAGTGTAACAGTTCTTTTGAGGAAAAGGTCTATGGGTAACAGTGTTTGGAGACCATTCATCTTAACTATCATCATTTATTGGAGGAGGAAACAATAGGACCTGGAGTAGAAAAAAAAAGAAAAAAAGAAAAAAAACCTATAGTCCAACCTCCTACATGATGAATGCCAGGGTTCAGGCTCCTGACCCTTCATGTAGGACAGTGGGTGTATTTGTGTCCATTGCTGCTACAAGTTACCAACACAGTTAGTGGCTTAAAAACACCAGTTTGGAGGCTCCTGGG
>PISW01014812.1:0-19515 GCA_004023785.1 Mungos mungo | reverse complement strand
TGCCCAGGGTTACTTAGCAGTGAGGCCGGAATTCCCGAGACACGGATACCCGACTCTAAAAGCCATTTAACACCCAGGGCATGAGGCCACCAGCCTGCCCCTGGCACATGGGATGCCCTTCAGAGAGTCAAAATGCTTCACTGAAGGTCAGTGTCACGGTGTGCGCACAAAGATGGCCATTCCTTAGCGAGTTTCTGGACGGTGACTGTATAACCACACATCATTTTTACAGACATGACTTGGGCACAGCTATCCGGAATGAAGTTTAAATAACCCAGACCGATGTTTCTGGAAGTGGTTTTCTACAACTTACATTTTAAAAAAAGGGAACTCATTAGTCCAAGAAGTCAAAAAAAGCAACCTGGTTTTATTCTGCTTCCAATCAAAACAATACTGATCACGTGAGGCCTTGGTGCTGTTTCCCAGACATTTGGCAGTCCGTTTTCTCTCGTGCCTGTGACTGAAACCAGACTTGAAAATTAAAAATATGCCTCTCCTTTTTATTCAAGACAATTCAAACAAAGAGACTGCAAGTGTACCCACACACACACTGCTTTAAGCAACTCGAATGAACAACTGGAGAGAATCTTGAGATCCATTTACTTTCCAAATAACAATCAGAGACTTTGTCCCCCAGCCTTGGTTTGTGGCAGGGGAGGTCCGGATGTAAAGTCCCAGCCCTGGTAACACAGTTACCTGCCTTGCATAGTCTCTCCAAAAGGACGGCCAACAATAAAAAAAAACCAAAACTCAAAAATTTATGAGAAAAAATTTCATCTCTTTCCAACCACGTGTTTAGGATAGGCTAATACAACATTAAAGCGATTTGGGGAAGGAAAAAGGAAAGAGGAGGTGATGTACAGTGACATTTTATCAGGTCTGGTGTTCTGTTCTCCCACCACTGCCTTCTCCTATTCACATTATTTTTTCTCACTTGTAAATGGCAGCGCCGAGGACATCTGGCTGAACGCACGAGATGTTCAAAACCCACCCCCTGAATCTCATTTCACGGTCACCCTGGGGAACTACAGGAGCAGAATAATCCAGACTCATTCTCTGAATCCAGAGGGGAGGTGAGTACCTAGAGTCCATGCAATGTATCAAAAGACAAGTTATTTCAAATATCCATTTCACGTACCTAACAATATATTGTTATTTACATTGCCAATTAAACCCCTTTCAGAGTAATTTCCAATTTCAGAGGGATTTCAGAGCAAAGTTAAACTCACTGTTTCAGAAGCTACTATGTGCCAACCACTGTGTTTTCACGTAGAGAACTGTATTCTACTCAGTGTCGAACGCTACCTGCTTCTCCTTAAGGAAGGGAGCGGCGGTACAGGAAGGAAGGGACAACACTGGACCCAGCGCCCTTATCTGACCACTTAGACTTTCAGAGCCCCTGTCTTCTCATCTCTAAAATCCTGGAGTGAAACCTGCCAGGCTGTTCCTCGCAGGCTGTGTAGGAATTACTTAAGATAACAGGTTTGTGGTACGCCTGGGTGGCTCAGTCAGTTGGGCATCCAACTTCGGCTATTTATGCTATTTGTTGCTATTTATGCAGACAGGGGACCCCGAGAGAACACAGACGTCAGAGCCAGAGACCTGGGTATGCAGCCTGGGCTTTGTGATTGTGTGGTGGTCTGACTGTAGACAGATCACTTAATAGTTTTTTTTCTTTTAACTTAGGACACACAAGTGGAGAGAACAGTATCATGAATCCCCACATATCTGTCTGTCATTTATCCTCCACACTGAGCACCTCATAGTCAAACGTGCTCCATCTTCACCCAGCCTCCTCTCCTGGACCACTGGTACCTTAGTTATCTATTGCTGTGTGACAAATTACTCCGAAATTTAGTGACTTAAAACAACATGCATTTGTTCTCCTGCTTTCTGTAGGTCAGGAATTTGGAAGCAGCCGGGTAGCTCTGGCTCAGGGCCTCTCCGGACGGTGCAGTCAGGAAGCAGGGGCTGCAGTCGTCTGAACGACCGACTGAGGCTAAGAGCTGGGGATGACAAATGACAGTGCGCAGGCCGTATGTGACCCAGTGCCTGTATTTATAAATAAAGTTCTATTGGAACAGAGCCTCTTCCTTTCATTCACGCACCACCCGTGGTGGCCTTTGCACTACCACCGCAGAACCGAGTCATTTTGACAGAGACTGTATGGCCTACACACCTTAAATATTCACTACCTGATTCTTTACAGACAATGATTGCCAACCCTCAGACTAGAGAGTCTGTTTCCAAGATGGTTCACTCACTTGGTTGCTCCTAGTCACTTGGGGCTCTCCACCAGCTGCCTGGGTATTGGTTCACAATCTTGGGGGTTCTCCCGGTGAAATCTGAAACTGGCCCCCATATGTAAAGGGCAAGGAGAGACTGAAGGAAGAGGCCGACCTGGAGTGGTCTGCAGGTGGGCAGCGGGGAAGTCACAGGGGAGGCTTGTCGGGCGTGACCACAAGACGAGTAGATCTCCCTACGTGCCCACCAGAATCCTAAAACTTGTACAGAGACCTTGGGGAGGCTCCATCATATATATAGTCCAGAAGGTCTCAACGATTCCCTCAAGGCTGCATCTCTGAAATGGCTGCTAGTGGGGGAATGGTGGTCAGAACGGACATTCCAAGGACGGGGGAGGAGCCTCTGACTGCCCAGGGTCCAGCTCTTGGGTCAACAGCCATCACAGCCTCTTGACCTCCTCCAACACTGACTGTCTCACAATACGGCAGCTGGTTTCCTAAGAGCAAATGATCCAAGAGGGAGAGGAAGACAGAAGACACAGATATATAGATATATCTTGTGTGTGTGCATGCGTGTATATACGTGTATATATACATGTCTGTGTGTGTGTGTGTGTGCACGTGTGTATACACAATTTTTAATGACCTAGCTTCAGAAGAGACGTGACACTATTCTGCAGTATCCTGCTGGGATGGGACTTCACAAGGGTGTACGTACTAGGGAGGGAGGGTCCTTGGGGGCCATCCTGGAAGCTAACAACCACAGTAAATGACGCTTTCCTTAATCTGTAAAATCAGGGTTTGGGATGGGATTGAGAATTTTCCCTCTCACATTGGACAATTACACGATATAGGGGATTTCTGATAATTTATATTTTTGTGCTTTGGTCACAGAATGTACTCAATCTTTGTTGAATTTTAATATCTGTATTTTAATTATGACTCATGTATGAATTCATAATTTACTGTTTATGTTCTTAGAGCCATTATTAATTATTAGGTAGTATTTCAAAAAGTTCCTAAGCCAAACATTTATTGTTTTCTATTGTTAAGAGACAGGGTCAAATTTGCATTGTTCTTAAGGATTTACATTAATGTCTAAATTTTCTGGTCTATCAGTCACTGTATTTTCAGCCCAGTCTCTTAGGTTTACATTCACTGTGTGATATAATATCCAATCATATCCCTGAGGGTCTCTAGCAATAGAAACCAATGGAAAACAATACTATTATTGTATTAAATATTTTCTACTTTAGCAATTTACTAGTAATTAAGAACAAAAGTTAAAAAAAAAAAGTCTATGGTTTCCTGACATAGTAACTAGTCAATAATGGTTTCCTGAATCCCAAATATAACATGTGGAAGACAATTTCAAAGTCAGAAGACTAGAATTTAGTGATAGAAAAAGGCACGAAGAGCTGGGGCTCTGGCCCTCGTGATGCACATGTAATCACTGACTCACTCAACAAACACAAGTTCTGTGTCTGCGATAATCCTGTCCCTGAGAAGCTTCTAGTCTGGGGGTCACAGACAAATATCTTTGGTCTTAGTGAGCCAACAATACAGTCTTTAGTATCCTAGATTATTTGGTTAAAAAATACATAGACAGATGCATTCAGAAGAGCCCAGGCCTTTTCCTGGAAACGAAAGTCCTGCTCTTACACGTGCTGGCCCTCAAGGTAACGAAACTTTTAGTCTAGTCCCGAATCTCAGATCGGAACTCTTAGAACTTTTAGTATCTTACTAGAATATACATTTTTTCTTTTAAAATACATAGTTTTTATGGGTGAAAGAAGTGAAAGGGATTAAGAGTATACTCATGATGAACACTGAGTAACAGAATTGCTGAATCCCTATACAGTAAACCTGAAACTGACAGAACGCTCACTATGTAATAATTATACCAGAAACATGAACATACGTAGTTGTAAGCATTCTGCAATCTCTAAAATAATTTGTTGTAAGGACAACTTTTTCCTTTATAAACACAGGCACGTGTTGATGACCAACGTGCACCAGGTTCAAAGCCCAGGGTGTCACGCGCGCAGCGCCGTGACCTTGAAGCCCCCCCGGGGGGACGCCTGTCCTTCCAGGCGTCCTCTGCCCGTGCTGCTCCTTACGGTTTACTTACACGTCGGCTAGGAAAATGCGAAATTTTATTCTGTTTCATGGCCTATTCAGTAGTTTGCCCAAGTAAAACTAAATCTCATTTGGCTTTCTCATTTTCTCATTTGGCTATATTTTGGGTTCTCATTTGGCTATACTTCTCACATCTGGGAAAAAATTAAGATCTACAAATTTAAATTTTTTTTTCTTAGAAAACCCGGGGAATGAGATAAGTAAGAATTTCTAAGATTGTTTACTAGGGAAGACAAAAATGATCAGAGGCTTTCTAGAGCTCTAGCAGAGCATCTTATTTTAAGGTCTGACTCTGTGTACTTTACAGCACTGTTTCTCTACTGGGAACAGAAAATGCAAGGGGAAAATGTCTACACATCAGTGGTAAGGACAGGACTGTTCCAGAGTCTGAATCTCGCAAAGTACAACTTACTTTAGAACTCTACCTGGCTTGATTTGGGCTCATTTTACCATCCTTTGGGAGCCACCTTTGTTACTGATATCAGCCAGTCTTTTTGGGAAAAAAAAAAAAAAAAAACAGAACTTGAGCTTTATCAGGACTCGGTATGGGGACCTTATAAAGTGCTTGGACCCAATTCCTCCGAGTGCGCTCTCCACCCTAGTGATCCCAGAAAGGCATATGACCTGTTTCCCTTTTTGCCAGAGCACCTATTTTAAGATTCTTCTTTTCTTGTCCAAGGACATCACTTGTCATTTGCTTAATACATTAGCTTCTCAACTATGTATGAGTCAACAAACTTAGTTCGAGGAGGTGGAGATGTACCAGAGTCTCCTGGGCATCGGGCCCTGTGCCGGATGAGGGGACGCAGGGGTAGAGTGCCACCCGGCCACGAGCAGCAGGGGGAAGGCACGAAGTGGGTGCCAGGCCCCCGTGCCTCACAGGCAACAAGAGCGTCCCCCTGTGAAGGTGAGGCACGTGAAGCTGAGGGCAGACGGAGGTGGTCAGTGACCAAGAAGCAGGGGTGCTTGGGGGCTGTGAGCAGTGCACCTGGCCAGACCCGAGAGGAGGAGGAAGAAACAGGAGGGGGGCGGAGGGGTGGCCGGAGCCAGTGTCTGTTAAGGCACCGATCACCTGTGACAAGGATCACGCACGGACTGGGGAGAAGTCACCCGCAAATGGCAGCAGACCCGAGCCAAGAACCACAGAGGTGGAGCGCAGTGCCTGGCCCCCGTGCCTGCCCACCGCGTGCCAGCCTTGCCCCTCCGCGATCATCCCTGCCCAGCGCGGGTGGGCCAAGAAAACGAGTGGGGCTGCTGCACCGGTGGCATTGCGACTTGTCGCCTACTCTGGTTTCACAGCGCCATTTTCACCCAAGCACGAGGCGGTCCTCGCCCTGCTGCGCCCCCCGCTCCGCACTGTCTTACTCACACTGTCCCCTCGGAGCCTCGCTCTGACCAGGCGTGGCGGGCACCGCCTCCCGGGGCCTTGCTGCGCTGGCAAGACAGCAACACAGCAGAGGGCAGCTCCGTGGACCCCCCGAGTCTCAAAGCCCCGGAGCTTCCGAGGCCGGCACCTGGCGTGGGGCCCCGGAACCTGGGCCATCCGTCCTGGAGGACTGCGGCCGTGGCTCGGTTGGCCGCCTGGAAGCCGACTCTTTCTCTGGACTCACTTCCTTCTGAACCACATGTTGGGAAACCAGCCTGGGATTACATATTCAACAGTCAAATGCTTTAGCACCTTTATTCCAGACTGAAACTTTAAACTTTCCCTTAAAAGTGGTATTTATCTACCACAGCTCGAGAGCACAGAGGAATGGGGGGGCGGGCGGGGGAAGAGGTTCAGAGATTACTGGTAAATGCTGGAAATGGCTTAAATATATTTCACCCTAGAAACCTGACGTAAGGCTGCTGGCCCAGCCCTGCAAGGGTCCCCACCTGATTCAAAGCCCTTGAGGGCTACAGTTAGCACTGCGGTGTCCTCCTGAATTATCCGTTCTCTCTGACCGATTTTGGAGGCTGGTCTCTCTCAAAAGCTGCACTTGGCCCCAGCTCTGGCCTGCGGGTGGCTGGCCGCCCAGAGGCCGGCCGAAGAGGGAGGTGTCCTGGGGGTGCGGTGTCCTTGCCGCTCCAGGACTCCGAGGGACTCCTTTCTATTGTTAGTTAAGTCTCAAAATTACCGACAACTGAATACATCCGTTTGAAAAGAAACGAAAGGGCATCGCGAGGATATTTACCACCCGGAATTCTCGCAAAGGCCTTAGCCAGCCGGAGCCTGCTGCTGTGAAGATGCTGTGTGCGGCGCAAACAACCTCCTGTCCTCCGGCTTGCCTCCCGCCTTCGAGTCCGTCTGACTGGCCTCGGTGCAGAGACACCACGGTCTCCGTCCCTCTCCTCTGCGTCCCTCCCACCGCAGCTGAGAGGAGTAACCCGTCCACAGAGCACTTCTCCGAACGGGCTCCAGGGCTCCGGCAGGAGCACCAGTGCCGGGCAAACATGCCGAGTCCTGGGCCTTCCACAGACCACGCAGCCCGGCCGTCCACTTTATAAAGAAAACCCTGAGGTGCCAGCAGGCTGCCTGCCTCATTTACCGCGGCAGGACCTGGCCCACACCTTGCTTGCTCTCGGCACTGCCCTGAACACGCTTGGGATCTATCTTTGGGGGGGGACAGAGGATTAGGGGTGGGGGTCGGGGGGGGCGGTTAAAGCAACAGGAAGGGTTTTTTAAATGCAGGTGCCCGGGCCGCACCTAGATCTAGGGAATCCGACTCTTCAGTGTGGGGCTCAGGCCCTCAGGTCTTTCTCAAGTTCAACATCCGAGACACGCCGTCCCATTTAAGAACTGACTTAAATTTCTCAGTCACGTTGTGTTCATAAAATGAGAAACTGAATTGAAAAGTAGCGATTCAAATGTAAATTAAACATAATATACCAATTATTCATAAGTAGTAATTTCTATTGACACTTTTACTGTCAATTCTGGTCACTTAACAGTGAAAAAGTCCAGGGATAGGATAGGCATTAATGAGATTTATTCCTAAATATGTTTTCAATAACTCCATTTTTGACCCGGGGCCCACCAACTGATCAGAAGACACCCCGGAAGCTCTCTCTGCCTTTGATGGACGGCAACAGCCCAGTGAGTTGAGGTTCTACTTATTGGCAAAGCAGACAGTTAAATGTCAGATTAAAGAAAAATGAGAAAAATGCTATATCCTAGAAACGCCCACAGTTCGGTAAGTGAACCGAAGATGTGCCAGTTAGTCTGAGTTTTTGAAAAGCATTAAGTGGGTGACCTTTCATATCTAGGACCTTCTGGGCTTCTCAGGACCTCTGGACAGTGAGACTAAGTGGGCAAGGTAACAACAATCTTTGTCCTGACTGACAGCAGCCTGGACCTGAGTGGCCCGAGCAGCAGTCTGACCACACGACAAAGCTCGGGCCAGCAAGAGAGGGGACAGGAGAGGGCGCTGTCACGGGCCCTACTGTCCCCCTTTCACCCCAGGTTACATTCTCAGATGGTGATTTTAACAAACAGTAGTGGAGAGAGGAACACTTTTACTGGTTTGCAGTTCAAGGCCCTAAGAAACCCGGACCGCAGCACTCACCACTCCTGTCCCCTCGAGGGATGGAGGAGACAGCTGAGCCGCACACACATGAATTTAAAATCAGCTTTAGCGCCAGCGGGCTAGGAATGTCCTGCTTTAAGGCATTTGATAAATATACTGAGTCAAAACCCGTAGTTCATTTCTGTCCCTCCAGAACCTTAATAGCAAAATCAGCACTAAAACTACGTTTTCTTAGAAGGGGATATTATCATAGAATCACATGTATGTCTTCATAGAAAAAAGCCCAAAGAGACTTAAAATCTTTTAGGATTTTTTAGGGAGGGGCGCCTGACCGGTTCAGTCAGTAGAGCATGCAACTCTCGATCTCAGGGTCAGGAGAGCACGCCAGACTGGGGCACAGAGCTCACCTAAAATAAATAAGTAAATTAATAACAGATAGAATTTTGGTTAGTGCTTCATTTTTCAAGTACTATGAGTGTAAATAAATTCTGCCTCTGAATTAGGGCTTTGTTTCGCTGTCAAGGCGTGATCTGAAGCCAGGGGAAGCCAGGGGCTGAGAGATCATCTCGCCGCGTCCACGGCAAACACCCCCACCTCTGAGCTCCCCGAGCGAGAACAGCATCTCTGCAGGAGGCCTTCCAGGCAAATGTACTCAGTCATACGAGATATTTAGTAACACGAGACCCGGCCACATCCAACATCATTACAGACCCTTTGCTTTTCCGACAAATACATGACGATGTGACCCCGATCCCGAGGAAGATCACAGGGAGCAGGATCTCCCCTTGACACGGAATTCAGGTGCGCACAGGTGGCCAGGGAGCTCCCTGCCCCAATCTAAAGGACCTCGCTAGAAGAGCAATCGATGCAGAAACCTGATTTACCAAAACTCTTCCTAAGACAATGCTCTACAATTAAAACATACCTTTCTTTGCTTACACACCCCTGAACATGTTTGGGTGCTATGTGCCCTCGCACACAGTTTTATGTTGACATCTGAAATCTTCACCACAGGGGCCCTTGGGTGGCTCAGTTGGTTAAGCGTCCGACTCTTGGTTTCCACTCAGGTCATGATCTCGTGGTTCATGAGTTTGAGCCCCGTCCACTACCCATGTGGAGCCTGCTTGGGATTCCCTCTTCTGCTCTCTCTGCCCACACACCCCCTACCCCGCCCCACACATGCGCTCTCTCTCTCTCTCCAAATAAATGAAAAAATTTAAAACATTTAAAAGCTTCACCATAAATTTAAGTAGTTATGAAAATGTATTTTCTAGCTTACTGTAAATACTGCATATTATCATAGCAGGAATATTAAAAATAAACTATTAGCTCACTCTTTTCAAGATGCCCAAGAAATTCTGTGAAATACCACAAGGATGTGATACCCATCATCACCTATTTAAAAAGCAGATGGATACCCTCTTCATTAATAGTAACAATTTTGTGTTTTTCCTGTTTTTCTCCTCTTTGAAATCATATTTTCTTGCCATTTCTCCCAAAGAATTTGATACTAATAATTTTTTTGGCCTGAAAGTATCAATCACAGTCATACTTTAATAATATGCTCATACACGGAAACTTAAAAGTTTAAAAAGCTTCCCATGACTATAAATCTCACGTTAAGTGTTTAAACGTTTCTTCTGGACCAACTGGTCATTCCAATTATTACTGTACATAAATGATAAAAATCGCATAACTAGAATACACATGTTGACAAGCAATTATTGGACGTAAATTCCTGGATACATTCTAGAAATGCACCGTTGAAGGAGATGGATTTGGTTTCGGCAGGCGGGAGGGTGGGGTCCTTTACGGAATGCAGGTTAGCCCGACACCTCCATCTTGTACGGTTCCCCTCACCGGGGAGGCTTTCACCCTGGGGACAAGGCACAGGGGAAGACAACCACATGAAGAGAGGCGGTGTGGCCCAGGACAGCCCAGGAGGGCCCACAGGGCACCCGGGCCTCTTACACCACATTTTCAGGAAGAGGGTGCGGCGCGTGAGCTGGGGATCTGAACATCGAGGCCTTCATAACTGTCTGTGCCCACGTGCTCCTGGCACCTGGCTCGGGGGAGGGACTGTGCTCTGCCCCCACCAGGTTGCTGATTTCTCTGCCCTTCACCCCTACAGTGTCAGCCTCTCCTTTAAATGGGAGCTGAGCAAGGACTCTGAAGTGGAGTGGGGCGTCAAATTGGGGGCACCTGCCCTCAGCCTCGGTCTCACCCTGACCCCACGTGAGGTTCGCTCAGGACTTTGCAGACACATCCCACTGTGCCTTGCGTCGCCTCTGGGTTGCCATACTCCATTTATGCCCTCAAACTTCATGTGTCAAATACACTTTATGTGAAAATAAATTTTACTCCAAAAATTTCACCTGATACTTATTTTCCTAAGAAAACACCCAACACATATGAATGTCTGTAAAAAGAACAAGGAAGGAGGAAGAAGAATGTGTGAAGGATGCACTCAGAGGAGTCTGAAAATGGCTTCAGGGAACTTAACTGTTCAAACCACCAGCATGAGGGAGGGTTTGCTCCTTATTTAGTTACTTTCGAGTTTCAAATGCAGAAAAGCACACAGGTAACAAAGGGCAAATAATCCCCCTCCCAAAGAATTCCTGTTGACCTTAAAAAAGTAACACATGTGCACGGTCAGAAAATTCAAACTGTAATAAAAAGAGAACTCAACCCTTCCCCGAAGTTAACTGCCGCTCGGGGTTTCCAGGAGCTCCTCCCCAAAACACAGGTCTGCATTTGTCCACTTCTCTTCTTCAAAAGTGAACTCGAAGTTGTTCTCTATCTTGCCTTCTCCACTTAGTAAAACAGCAAATGCTCACGCATGCACACGCACGTGCACGCACACACACCCTCCAGCACGAAGAGATCTTTCCAAAGCAGGTTCACAAAACCTTCCCATGGGGACCCGCATCGCGCTGAGGTTACTTTCATCCGTCTCCTACCGAGCGCCGTGGTCTCAGGCTCCTGCTGAGGGAGACGCTCCGACAAGGTATTCGGGCCCCCTGTGCGGCTGGGACTGTGAACCCCAGCAAGAGGCATTCTGGTTAGAGGGTGATCTAAGCTTTGAATCAACTGCATTCCAGAAAGGCTTAGCCAACTCACACTCCGGCCGAGTACGTAGACGTGTCCCCTTCCCCTACCAGACCTTACGTTTCTTTACCTGTGGGTGAGGCTGGGGACCCCTTCCCAGGCTATGCTTTGGCTGCTGGATTGTCTTCTTAAATGGATTTATCGACATTCTTTTTAAATTAAAGATATTAACCACTTTTTCACATGTTGCAAGCATTTCCCCAGTTTGTCCAATTTATCTGTTTTGTCCCGCTCTTTTGTTGTCATATCGAAGTTTTAAACTGTCATG
Source organism: Mungos mungo (assembly GCA_004023785.1). Lineage (NCBI taxonomy): Eukaryota > Metazoa > Chordata > Mammalia > Carnivora > Herpestidae > Mungos > Mungos mungo. The sequence goes on along the minus strand of PISW01014812.1, from coordinate 8,251 downwards.
CTTTTTATATCTCTTAAGCATCTAAATTCTGCAAGGTGGTGGCGGCAAGAAGTAATTAAGGGATGAGGTAAAATAAACTGTAAGATTTCCCCAAACAACTGTTTGTCAGCAGACATGTAACAACAATCCTTTTCCCCCACCACAGAATGGTAATTTTACCATAAACGCAAGTCCCAGTTTTAGCGGGGTCCATTTACAGACTGTATTCCACTGGTCTATTTCTCCCCTAATTCAAAATGGACTTAATTACTGTGACTAATGTATTATTCAGAATACATTTTAGTCTCTGGCAGGGCTAGAGGCCTCATTTCTCTTCTCTTTCTCAGAAACCCCCTTGCTATTCTCAAATGTTTTTTTTCTATATATTTCAGTTGGCATCAAATTTTCACAAGATTGAATCTTTTGGTCCCAGCAGAGTTTTAAAAGTATTCTTCATATAGATTATCCATGTTGCTTATATAAATTACTACCTAGAGGTTTTATATTTTAGCTTCTTCAGTAAATGAGAATTTTTCTTCAATAATATTTTCAAATGGCTCTTATTTCTTGTGAAAGGAAACAGATGCTTTTAGATAAATCTTGTAAGTAACCTTACCAAGTTTTCCTATTTGTTTCCAATAATTTATCTTGTACTTTTTAGACATAGAGCCTTACAATCTTCCAGGAGTGATACACTTGCCTCTTCCGGTCACCGGACCTTATTTCTTTCCTGTGTGTAACTGCATTGGTCAGCACCCCCGGAACAATGCCAAGTGAGCACTTCTCTTATCTGACCGCTGAGCACGATGCCCGGTGTTCGGTCTAAGACACAGGCACACCGGCTCGGTGACCTTGCCCCCCACGTAGGAAACCACAATAATCTAGTCTCCCTGGTGGGCGCACGCTTCCCCTCTTCTCTGTCCTCCCACCGCGAGTCTTATTGTGGGGACAGCCTGCCTAACCAGGGGCACGACCTGCCCCCGTGTAGGGACTCCTACCTCATGCACTGCTCTGGAGCCCTTGCTTCTACCAGAGGGTCAGCTGGGGTGGGTCCTCCTTGCAATTCTTTCCTCCCAGCTCCCCAAACATTAAAAAAGAAAAAAGAAAAAAAAATTCCTATACAAGGTGGTTTGGAAGCCTAACGGGCCATCGCGGACGACAACGCCTCAGTCGTTTCCTCACTGGTGTAACTGCATGTCCCGCCGGAGAGGACGGGCTCAGCGCACAGGAACCTGTGTCCTCCGCGCTCCGAAGTGTCGAAAGGAGACATCCAGCATCGTCTCGAGGAGAATATGGAGATCACCGAGAAGAAGTTCCTGCTCCCAGGGCAGTTTTTGATGCGTTTGCCCGCACTTTCTCATTCCCCCTCACTCTCTGCAAGGTATTATGCAAGATTCTACTTACTTCTCCTTGTTTAATGCTTCTGTAGGGTGAGCCTTAGGTTTCCCTGTCTCGTTCTTTTGCTGAACGCTAGATCTATTCTTTAACATCACCTGGATATTTATAGTTTTGTTTTGCCTAGTTTAGTTCTCTGTACCTATTTGTAATTCTTATTATTAGGATTTTGGTTTTGTTATGCTGTCTTCAACAGCAGTCTTCTGGATTTATTTAAGCTAGTGACTTCAAGGGCGGCAGGAAACGCTAAGACTGAGTCCTCTCAATGCCGGCCCCCTGCACTTGCTAAAGAAACACATTGGTTTTCAGGACAGTTGTCTTTACCTGCTGCTTGAGTGCCTCCAAAGACTCAAATTCCAGTCGGGCCAGTTTCGTCTGGATATGCCGCGGCTTGTCAGGGATGGCGAATGCGAGCATGAACTTGAAGGCCAGGAGTGCGTGCTGCAGACGAGAAAGAGTACCTGTTGGTACGGCCATGGACCACCATGCGGTGAGACAAGACAGTAACTAAGCAATCTAGGAGTCTCCTCAGGAATCCTGGGAAATTCCTAACTACTGGCCTGCGATGTATCAGAGACCGATCAGGCCCAGGAGTTATATTTAACTCCCCCCCACCGTGGCCCACGCATTAACCACTGTCTGCCTTTGCTTTATTCTTCTAAAATCGCTTATTCCCTTAAACTGACACACGTTCAGTGCTTGACGGGAAAATGAGGTTTGTCCTATAAAGTCTCTCACGACCATTTTTCTACCTGTGTCTAATTTCCGAATGTATCTTAGCCTCCAACACTGGCTGGCGCACTCGAGGCTTTGCCCTGAGCCACGTGAAATGTACAGGCGTCTTCAACACCAGGGCCACGAGCCCTCTGCATCCCCGAAGCTGCCCGGTGCAGTTTCCTTCATGAAATGATCATCACTAAGTGCGGATGGGCCGATGGACTGTGACGTAGTGCCTTGTCCTGCCGAGTCCTCACGCCGTGGGGCGGGGACACAGAAGTGCCGGGTGTGCCCACTGTGACAGGGAAGCGTGGCGCCCTCCGACAGCGACCTCGTGAAAAGGGTCTCGGTAAGATCAGAACACGAGGTTGGTAATCACGCTGGAAGCCGACAGGACTGCTCCCCTGGGAACACCTACTCTTCAGACGTACAGCCTCGACCTACTGATCCTTCTCCAACTCTAGATTCATCTGTGATCCAGCATCAATACCCACAGAAGACTCGACGATTAAAAGAATAAAGTTGCCTCTTTGGTGGCAGCATGAATTACTAAATATTAAAAGCTGCGAAATGATTTTTAAAGGTAAAACATAATCAAAAGGCATTTCAGAAATCAGTGAAGGGAATGGACCAGCCTCTAAGAAATGTTGCACTGAATGATTGATAGAAGAAGAAGACAGCGGAAAAGCATTACGTGAATCCCTTACGGTGGGATTTTCAAAAGGAGGATGGAAGATGAATGCCACGTGGCTGTCCCCTGGGGGCAGCACAAACCAATGAAGGAAAGCAGCATCCTGCCAGAACAAGCAGTGATTCAATCTGAAGACCTGAAGACGGGCAGAGTCCTGGCGCAGGCCAGGAGCTCCCGGTATAAACGAGAGACGAGGAGCGGGCCAGGGCCAGGCGGCCTTCGGGGCACTGTGACTGCCCTGAGCAAAGAAGCCGTTGGAAGGTGCTGGTTAAGTGTCTCCGGGGACAGGCAGATAACAGGGCATGGGTCAGATGACATCATCCATTGTAATTGTGAACTAACTAAATTAAATTAACAGGGACCTGGATAAAATCTACAAAGAATAAATAAATAATTCAAAAAGGTAAACTGTGTCATTATTTCATTCCATTGGAGCACTGACATATAATTTTATAGAAGCCTTAACCTCTTTATTTAAAAAAAAAAAAAGAGAGAACCTCTGTATTAGAAATACTAGACCAGAAATAAACAAATGAGCAGTTGAAAAGAAGCCTTCCACGGTTTCCAGTAATGGAGTGTCCTCAAACTGCCAGAGCCGGTCCCTGGGCTCCTATTTCTCCTAGCAAATCCGTACCATTTTCTCTTCTATGGAGTCTCAGAGGGAACCGGTGAGAAAACAGATCTTGCCAAGGTCTGTCAGCTGTCCTCTGGGAGCTGGGCCTGGGGAGCAGGCCATGGAGCAGGGCTGCCACAGACCTCGGCGCTCACCGCGGCCATATGAAACATTAATTAAAATGTTTGCCATTTATTAGATGATTTTAGAAAAAGTAGGAAGTCATTTTAATGTGGCTAAAACATTTACATAGCAATAAGCTCCATGAGTAGCTCTGTGGTTTATTTTCCTAAAATTATCTTATACTACACGTTTTCAAAGGCTCCTATGCAGACACTACTTCCTGCTGAATTGTATTTGCAGTAGGCTCTGAACAGACCTGCTGATTGCCAGCTCTTCACTGCGCACGGAGCACCCCCAAGGGTGCCGCTCCTTGAAGAGCCGTGGGCAGGCCACAGCTGAGCGCTCCTCAGTGGCTGCGGCCCCAGGAAAGCCAGAAGGGGAGGTGCTGTCCCCTCCTCTCCCATTTATCAGTGACTAGTGTGCTCCACACGGGGCGCGGGATGGAGGATTCCACAGTGAAAGGGACGGCGTCCCGGCGCACAGTCCAGAGAAGACGAGTCACCCTGGGCCACCCTGACTCACGTGCAGGGGGTACTGCCCGGCGCCCCTGGGCCGAGGGGCACACACACTGGCAGCGACCCTGGTCTGGGGCTGGTCCCAGAGGGCTTCTGGAAGGAAGTGTCTGGGAGCAGACATGCAGGAGGAGGGGCTGGCTAGGAAAGGGGGCGGGGTTAGCCCAGGGAGAGAACACAGGCCCTGAGGGAACAGGGGCCACAGAGGCACCTAGGAGCTGAGTGAGGAGTGGCGGGATCAGATCTCTAAGTCAAGGCCCAGGAGCAGACATGTGCAGAGGCTGCGGAGACATGGGCAGGTCAGCAGGGCGCACTGGTGCCTGTGACAGCAAGGGGACAGCGCCCCCAGGAATGAATGGACGGCTCCCAGCAGAGGGCCTGAGGGGCCTCCAGGGCCTTAGGATGCAGGCAGGACGAGTTGCAGACTGCAGGGAGAGGGTCCGCGGGCTGTGGGGAGCTGCTCAGCAGGCGGTGGGGCACAAGGGTCTCAGGATCTCGATCCCCACGGGGCTGAAGGCAAACTCTGGGACTTGCTGGGAAAGGGGCATAAATGGCACGGAAGGTCACGGGAGCTGGTAAGATCCGAAGGGACACACCATGAGGGAGAAACGACGGGACAAGGCAGGAAGACAGCACAGGACAGAACTGGAGGAATGAAACGTGTTTGAGGAGCCAAAGGGGGAGGCAGTAGGAGGGAGGAGGCTGAAATCCAGGAGGTTCTGGAGTTACAAAGCCAAGGGGAGAGAAAGAGGCCACTCAAGGCAGGCACTTGAAGGTCAAGAACATGGAGGCAGGGGAGAAACCTTTGGCTTTCACACCAGGTGGCCTTTGGGGACTCTGGTGGGAGTGGCTTCGGCTGAGTGGAGGCCACAGAGGCAAGACCAAGGTGGATGGAGAAGGGTCTGGGAGGCTGGGGAAAGGCTGGCCATCGACAGGCCGCAATTCAGAAAGTCTGGAAGGAGGGGAGGAGGAGATGCGGTGGTGGCTGGGCGGAGACCTGGCTGGCCAGGGACTTTGGTTTTAAACGTGTAAGTTGAAATGGTTTTAAACGTGTTAAGTGGTTGAACCTATGTTCAATGGTTTTATATGTGCAAGTTGAAAATGCTTCGGCAGAAGGACCCGAGAGAACGCAGAAAGGTGAAGGCCGCGGAAGGAAAGTCTCCGCTCAGACCCGGCTGCCGTGTAAGGCAGGGGCGCAGCCATGAACCAGAGCCCACGCTGTCCCGCTTTGGGGGAGCAAGGGCATTGGGGGCACGAATTTTAAGGAAGAGAAGTATTTTAAAGGAACTTTATTGTTCAGAATATGCAACTCATACTTAAAATGAGGAAGGACAGGGGAGAATCCCCAGGCGCCCTCCTTTCCTTTACAGACCTAATCTTTAAGTATCACCGAGTGTCTCTTCCTCCAGACAGATCATCCACCTCAGAAAAAAGTGTCTTGAAGAGCAAAACAAAAATGCCAGTTTGATTAATCAGATCAGAAGAAAATATATCAACATCTTGACAATGGTTTTCTTCGGATGGGAAACCTCTTTATCTCCAGTCTCTAACAAACATGCATTAGTTTTTTTCTTTTCCCACATTTCCCACTTTTTATTTTGTTAAGATTTTACTTTGATGCCACTTAACACAGTGCTTACATGAGGTTCAGGTGTGTAATTTAGTGCCTCAGCACGCCCACGCCCCACCTGTGCTCCTCTCCAGGGCACTTGGTCCCCATCACCGATTTCCCCCGTCCCCACCCACCTCCCCTCTGGTGACCGTCAGTCTGTTCTCTAGAGTTAACAGTGTGTTTCCTGGTGTGCCTCTCTCTCTTCCTGCCACCCCCCCCACCCCATGCTTGTCTGTTTTGTTTCTCGAATTCCCCCTGAATAAAGTCATATGGTATTTGTCTTTCTCGGAATGACTTATTTCACGTAGCAGAATACTCTCTAGCTCCATCCATGTCATTGCAAATGGCAAGCTGTCATTCTTTTTTATGTCCGAGTGACACCCCGTTGGACGCCGGGGCGCTTCCGTATCGTGGCCATCACAGATGCTGCTGCTGTGTCAACACCGGGGTGCGTGTCATGCACCCTTATAAGGGAAAAGACACTGCTGTGGAAAGAACTCAGGGATCCTCCCGCTGGGGAAGCTCACTGAGAAGGCAGGACCCCTGCTGGACCCATGAGCTGGACCTTGGTGACCAGGCAGCTCCCTCCCTCCCTTGTCCTTGGAATGTGGGAATGAGGTTTGCCTTTCCCGCTCCCGGAAGCTGCTCCAAGGACTTGGCCTTGAGACAGTGACGGGGTGCTGAGAACACCGGCACCGTCAGGTGATAAATCCAGTTAAGGTCCCTGTTTACAAGTTTATGAAACCTTTTCAGATGTGGCAGGCAGGTGCAGGGACCCATTCGTCCTGCTGCCGCCCAAGACACACCTTGTATACAAGCTCCCCTTGCTGATTAAACCTGTCACCTACCAGCCTGGAGTGGCCTGCGTCTCTCCCTGCCACCTGCGGTCAGGGGCCGGTTTCAGAGGACAGCCGGGGAGCTCCGGGGAGGGGCTGCAAACCAACACTCATGTAAACGAAGCACACACGCCACGCGGGGCCCCTAACCGCACTGGTTACAACCACCCGTGTGCGCGTCCATGGACCAAACCCAGACAGCGTGCAGTCCAGGGAGTCTGGCTTTTCTCTGGAGTCCAAGAATAAGAGGGAAAAACTAGACAACTACATGCAAAAGTATGAAACTGGACCACTATATTATACTATACACAAAAATTAACCTAAAATGGAGTAAAGACTTGAATATAAGACCTGAAGACAGAAAACTCCTGGAAGAAAACCTTGGCAGTTAGCTCCAAAATATACAAAGAACTCATACTTCCGTACCAAACAAATCTGCAAATAATCCAATTAAAATATAGGCAGAGACATTTTTCTAAAGACGACAGAAAGACAGCAGCCAACAAGCACATGAAGTGATGTTCAATGTCACGAACCACCAGGGAAATGCAAATCAAAACCAAAATGATAATAGTCATTCTGACAGGTGTGAAGCGATAATCTCCAAGAGGCAAGAAATAACAAGTAGTGGCAAGGGTGTGGGGAAAACGGAATCTTCGTGCAGGTTTGGTGGAAATGTTCACAGGTACAGCCATTATAGAACACAGTACGGAGGTTCCTCAGAAAATAAAACATATGATCCAGCAATTCCATTACTGCGTATCTACCTGAAGAAACATTTTCTTAGATGTCTTAAAAGATTTTTTAAGATATATGAACCCATATGTTCAAGCAACAATATTTATAATATCCAAAATATGGAAACAAACTAAGTGTCCGTCCATGGGTAAATGGAATACAATGTAGCCATAAAAAATAAAATCTTGCCATTTAAAACAACATGGTGGGCCTTGAAGGTATTATGCTAAGTGAAATAAGTCAGAGAAGGACAAATACTGCATGATTCCACTTATGTGTGAAATCTAAGAAACAAAACAAATAAACAAAACAAATCGAGACTCAAGGATACAGAAAACAGATCAGCAGATGCCAGAAGGGAGGGGACTTGGCGGGCTGCAGTGAGTGAAGGGGATTAAGTAGCACAAATTCCAGTTATAAAGTAAATAAGACACTGGGATGGAAGGTAGAGCATGGGTAACAGAGTCAATAATTTTAACTCTGTAAGGTGAAAGTAATTAGACTTATGTAGGGATCCTTTTGCAATGTATACAAATGTCATATCACTAGGCTGTACATTTGAAACTAATATATCAATTATACCTCAATATTAATTTGAAAAGAACATGAAAAAATCCTCAGGGATTTTCATTTCAAGATGTAGGTACATCTACTCTTCTGCTTCTCCATGGTCCCCAGGAACAACAGAAATATATATTCTAAAAAGAATGAGTAGGAACTAAGAGAATTTGCCAGAAATTCTGAATATATGACTGATGGAGGGGGCCCCTGGGTGGCTCAGTTGGTTAAGCATCGGGCTTCGGCTAAGGTCACCATCTCACAGTTCATAGGTTCAGGCCCTGCGTCGGGCTCCGTGCTGACAGCTCAGGGCCTGGAGCCTGGTTTGGATTCTGTGCCCGCTCGCACTCTCTGTCTCTCTCAAGAATAAACAAACATTAAAGAAAAGAAAAAGGAATGCAGGCATTGACCTTAGAGCTGTACGATGCTGGGGGAGGCTCTACAGGAGTCACGTCAAGGGCAAGAAGCTGGCCTTCA
>PISW01014811.1:0-19498 GCA_004023785.1 Mungos mungo | reverse complement strand
AAGGGCACTAGTTGAACAAGGCAGACAGCTTATACAGCCCTACATCTAGACTCCAAGGAGTGTAACAGCTGTTATCTATTTAGGATAATGTGAACTGTTAAGAACATGCCCCAGGGCATTCATAATCTCACTCCAAATATTCTTGAGTCAATTTTGTTTATTCCTCTCCCCAAAATGAAAACACGGTTACATAAATTTTTAGGGGCAGCTGGCTACTGCCTCCAAATTGTGTCTAAGTTTGCAATTTTTTGATAAACTTTTGCGTGCTCTTCTCTCAGATATCAATAGACTTTAGAGCCATTAACCTCCTTTGAAGCCTCAAAACTGGCTCTGTCCACACCCCAGCTCTTAGCTTACCTAATTTTGACAAGCCCTTTCATTTATACTGCATGAAAAGAATGGTGTTGTTGCACGCACCTGGGACATGCTTTTGCCCCTCAGATACAGCCAGGAGCATATTCCTCATGCCCATCAGACCCTGTGGCATCAGTTATGCTCCCATGATACACCACGGTGGCCCCAGGTGCCACCTGATGGAAAAGTCAGCACTCTGACATTATGCTTTCCTATTCACCTATGTGTCTCCACATGGTGCCTGCTCCCTTACAAGTTCATAAAACATAACACCTCTCCATAACGCGATAGACCCGCTACAAACAAGGGCTTTTAACTAACTCTCCATCATCTTATTCCTGTTGCTAAAAGGCTTATAATTGCTGACCTATTACAGCTATTCAACCTCCTTCTAAAATCAGCATTGTTCACTGCTCAGAACATACTAAGAAAGCTGATGTTGTATCTTTAGAAAATGATAGGGTTGACAGAGCTGCTAGGCATGTACCCCAAACAGACTCTCTTTTCCTTTCACCACCCAGTTGTGAACCCTTCCTTTATCACTGACTGACAGTATTAATTTCTGGCACATGCCACACAGTCTACAAAGGACAATCAGATACAAAAATGTGCCAAACAACTATCAGATGGATTATGCAGCAGGCCAAATGGTCTTTCTACAGCACCCTTTCTTTTGACCCTGTGGTTTACACTTACAACTCACCAAATGGGACCCAAAGATAATGAAGGCCCTAAAAAACATTGCCCAGGTATCCACAACTTTCAAGACCATATAAATTCCCAGTGCAATATTTGTAAATCTTGGGAAATCTCTGGAAGAAATCAGCATACCCCAGGAAGTCTTCTTAGGCCCTCCTGCCCTGGGTGGTTGAATAAATGGAAAGATAGATTTGCCCCTACCCCTGTGCTATTCTCACTGTTTGGTCACTGTATGAGTGCTTAGGGGATGGGCTCACGCTTTCTGACTAGATATGCTAATGCCTGATAAATAAAAAGAATTAACACTTCCATTCCTCATGTTTTCATTCCATATGGATTGAATCAGACCAAGAAATTCTTTTACAGCAGCAATAAACTTCCTGCTGGCCAAAACTCTTGGGTACACATTAAAGTGTCATACTGTGTATCATCCTCAATTATTAGCGCAAATGGAAAAGAAAAGTCTAGACAGAAGACAGACTGTAGAGAAAATATCAAGAAACTAACCATGAATGGCCAAAAACATTGCCCCTGTCCCTTATTAAGGTCTCGAATACTCCAAACAGGGGACATGGATTGACTCCTTTTGAAATAGTGTTTGGTTGTTCGATCTTACTGGCATCTCTAAATCTTCCAATCGTGGCTGAGTGAACAAAGTGATGCTCTGACTAACTCGAGATGAGGACTCTCTCGTACACCTGAAGCACTTCACCAACAGCTGAAAGAGGCATGGCCTCCACCAACTGGTGAGGCTCACCACACCTGCCCACCAGAAGACCAGGTGGACCTCATGGTCTTCAGAAGAGAACATGTGTGTCACTGTGCTGGGAAGGACCTTATGAGCGGCTGCCCACCTGCTACACCACCATCTGAAAAGAAGAAAAACCCTCCTAGATTCTTGCAATACATGCCAAAATCGATTTTATTTAAGATTTTATTTAAGAATGAGTTTTCATAACAAAAGTGCACAGATGCAACATTAGAAATTAGGTTTTCTCTCTGTTAAAAAGGACAAGACATTTTCTTAATAGGGTTTTTTGCTTATTATAAAAATTATAACCAAAGTTTTTCTAACCTTTAATGGCCAATGGTCTAGAAATACAAACTTCAGAGGAGGAACCAAAATGGCAGAACAGTATGGAAAGGTTTTGTTTTTTTTTCATGTCTCATCCCTGAAACGTAGTGAGATCAACACAAAACCATCTTGCATATCTAGAAAACTGAGTTGAAGATTAACACAACAATCTGCACAACCTGAACCACAGAACTCAGCAAGTATGCGCTGTGGAGAGGTGAACTGGGGAGAGTAGCCATGGAGATCAAGAAGCTGATTTTTGCTTGTGGAGAAAGGACAGAGATGGTGGGAGGGGGAGGGTATGGGAAAAACATCTCCCCTCAAAGCAGCTGAAGAGGAAGAGTGGAAACAGACACAATGGACTGAACAAAAAAGGGAGAAAAGAGAGGATTTAAATTCAATTAAGAGTCTATAAACAGGGAGAGTGCAGAGTCTGAAACTATGCAGCTGGACACCTAGCAGTGCTCTGGTGGGAAGGGCAAATACCAGAAGCAGAGAGAGAGGTCTTTGTGCTACATGGGGACAGGTGGTTTCCCTGCTGGGAGGATATTTGGTAGAGGCAGTTCGGCCTCCCCACAGTCAAAATTCCCAGCAGACCCTGCAGAGCAGCCATATTCAATGGTGTCGGAACAAGGACATTAAGGATGGAGCCTGTCACCAGATGTGTGTGGTGATTTACCATAATCCCTGAAACTCTGTGGCTACAGGATTGAGGGAACATTTTTTGGGGTGAACTGGCACACAGCCATAGTCTTTGGGCACATTCCTGGGAGTGAGCTGACACGTGGCCATTGTCTGTGAGACCCTCCCCAAGAGGGTCTGAGCAGGTCAAAGTTGCAGGGCCCTCAGAAGTGAGGGGTTGGGAAGTACAACCCCATCTAAGATACTTCGGAGAGAGGTCCACCTGGCAACGTGATGGCTTGGTCATGGACAGTGTAGAAGTGGGGGGTGGACGGAAGCCAGAGACCAAGGAGGGGTGCTTCATTACTGGTTGAGGGGAGCACACAGTTTTGATACTAGAGACTTGGTAGCTGGATGACCTCATTGTCATCCCTCTGCAGCATGCGCATACATGCCTACACTAGCAACAGCAAATCACCCCAGTATGCTAAGTACCTCCATGTAGTGGAGCCATCACACTAAACCCAGCGCAGCTGAGCCAACAGCGCACTTGAAGAACACCAAAAGTCTCTCTGTCTGCTTTGGTGATGGACTATAAAGTGCTTCATAATTTGACTTCTAGGGGAAACTGGATGTAATTAAAATAGTATTTCATTCTGTTCAGTGCTCCATCTATTCATTTTTTTCTTTTTCTTTTCTTTTCTTATTCTTGAATACAGAAAGAAAAAAAGGTTATTTTCATTTCCCATTTTAATAAAAGATGTTCTTTAATTTTTTACTGTCTTTTTAAAGTTTTACTCATACATTCAAGGATTCATTTTATTCTATTTTATTGTATTCAATTTTTCAAAATTTTAATCATTCCCTTTTTTCTTTTTTCAAATTTTCTTTATTTCTTTTTTTCTCTAATTGATAGTTTAGAAGCTTGATAGAGATTCTGTAAACAACCAGATAAAAACATGTTTAGGATCTAGCATCCTTTATTTGATTTTTTATGGTTTTTAAATTTTTAACAATTTTTTTACTTTATTAATTCATTTTTGTCCTTCAAAGTGATAAAATGAAGGAATTCACCTTAAAAGAAAGAACAGGAATAAATGACAGCCAGGGACTTAATCAACACAGATACAAGCAAGATATCTGAACCAGATTTTAGAATCAAAATAGGAAGAATACTAACCGGGGTTGAAAATAGCATAGACTCCCTTTCTGCGGAGATTAAAGAAGTAAAACTAGTTAGGATGAACTTAAAAATGCTATACCTGAACTGCAATCTCAAGTGAATGTCACAGTGGAACGATGGTTGAGGCAGAGCAGCAAATCAGAGATATAGAGGAAAATTTTATGGAGGAAATGAAGCAGAAAAAAGAGGGACACTAAAGCAAAAGACTACTATATAAGTATTAGAGAAGTCAGTGACTCATTAAAAAGGAATAATATCAGAATGCCAGAGGTTCCAGAAGATGAAGAGAAAGAAAAAGAGGTAGAAGATTTAGGTGAGCAAATCATAGCAGAAAACTCTCCTAACCTGGGAATGACACAGACATCAAAATCCAGGGAGCACAGAGAACTGCATTTCAATTCCATAAAAACCGACCATCAACAAGACATATGATAGTCAAATTCACAAAATACTCAGGCAAGGAAAGAATCATGAAAGCAGCAAGAGGAAAAAAGTTCTTCACCTACAAAGGAGGACAGATCAGGTTCACAACAAACATATCCACAGAAACATCACAGGCCAGAAAAGAGTGGCAGGATATATTCAATGTGCTGCATCAGAAAGATATGCAGCCAAGAATTCTTTATCCAGCATGGCTGTCATTCAAAATAGAAGCAAAGATAAAAAGTTCCCCAGACAAACAAGAACTAAAAGAGTTTGTGACCACTAAATCAACCCAGCAAGAAATATTAGGGGGAATCTCTGAGGAGAGAAAAGACAAATCAAAAACAAAAACAAAAACAAACAAACAAACAAAAACCCAAAAGACCAAAAGCAATGAAGACTAGAAAGGACCAAGAACAATGCCAGAAACTCCAACTCTATAAGCAATATAATGGAAATTCGTATCTTTCAGTACTTGTGCTAAATGTCAATGGACCGAACACTCCAATCAAAAGATAAGGACAACAGAATGGATAATAAAACCAGATTCATCTATGTGCTGTTTACAAGAGACCCATTTTAGACCTAAAGACACCTTCAAATTCAAAGTAGGGCAATGCAGAACCATTTATCATGCTAATGATTGCCAAAAGAAAGCCAGAGTAGCTATACTTATATCAGACAAACCAGATTTTAACATAAAGACTATATGGGGCGCCTGGGTGGCTCAGTTGCTTAAGCATCCGACTTCAACTCAGGTCATGATCTCACAGTTCATGAGTTCAAGCCTCCATCAGGCGCTGTGCTGACAGCTCAGAGCCTGGAGCCTGCTTCAAATTCTGTGTCTCCCTCACTCTATTCTTCCCCCTATCACACTCCATCTCTCTCTCTCTCTCTCAAAAGTAAATAAACATTAAAAGTTGTTTAAATAAAGACTGTAACAAGAGATGAAGAAGGGCATTATTTCATAATGAAGGGGTCTAGTAACCAAGAAGATCTAATAATTGTAAACATTTATGCTCCAAATGTGAAAGCCCCAAATTTATAAATCAATTAATCACAAACATAAAGAAACTCATCGATAATAATACCATAGTAGTAAAGGACTTCATCACCCCACTTATAACAATGGACAGATCTTCGAAACAGAAGATCAACAAGAAAACAATGGGTCTGAATGACACACTGGACCAGAGGGACTTAACGCATATATTCAGAATATTTCATCCTAAAGCAGCCGAATACACATTCTTCTTGAGTGCACATGGAACATTCTCTATAATAGATCACATACTGGGACACAAATCAGCCCTCAATAAGTACAAAAAGATTGAGAACATACCTTTCATATTTTCAGACCACAACGCTATGAAACTCAAAATCAACCACAAGAAAAAAATTGGAATGATAACAAATACTTGGAGACTAAAGAACATCTTACTGAAGAACAAATGGGCAAATGAAAACGTTAGAGAGGAAATGACAAAGTACATGGAAGCCAATGAACGATAACAACACAGTCCAAAACCTTTGGGGTGCAGCATAGGTGGTCATAAGAAGGAAGTATATAGCAATCCAAGCCTTTCTAAAGAAGGAAGAAAGGTCTCAGATGCACAACCTAACCTTGCACCTTAAAGAGAAGTAAACAACAACAACAACAACAACAACAAATAAAACCAAAAACCAGTAGAACATGGGGAATAAAAAAGATTAGAGCAGAAATCAATGCTATTGAAACCAAAAAACAGTAGAACAGATCAATGAAACCAGGTGCTTATTCTTTGAAAGAATTAGCAAAATTGATTAACCCCTAGCCACTTTGATCAAAAGGAAAAAAAGAAAGGACCTAAATAAATAAAATCAAGAATAAGAGGAGAAATCACAACCAACACCTCAGAAATACAAGCAATAAAAAAAATATTATGAACAATTATAGGCCAATATAACGAGCAATCTGGAAAAAATGGAAAAATTCTTAGAAACATATAAATTACCAAAACTGAACAAGAGGAAATAGAACAGACACATAACCAGTAAAGAAATTGAATTAGTACTCAAAAAATCTCCCAAAAAACAAGAGTCCAGGACCAAATGTTTTTCCAAGGGAATTCTACCAAACATTTAAAGAAGAGTTAACACCTATTCTTTTGAAGCTGTTCCAAAAAATAAAAATTCAAGGAAATCTTCCAAATTCATTCTATGAAGCCAGCATTACCCTGATTCCAAAATCATACAAAGACTCCACTAAATAGGAGAACTACAGACCGATTTCCCTGATGAACAGGGATGCAAAATCCTCAAGAAGATACTAGCCAACTGGATCCAACAATACATGAAAAGAATCATCCAACATGACCTAGTGGAATTTATATCTGGGATGCAGGGCTGGTTCAATATCCGCAAAACAATCAACGTGATACATCACATCAATAAAAGAAAGAACAAGAACCACATGATCCTCTCAATAGATGCAGTGAAAGATTTGACAAAATACAGCATCCCTTCTTGATAAAAACCCTCAGGAAAGTAGGGATAGAAGGATCATATCTCAAGATCACAAAAGCCACATATAAGAGACCTACTGCTCTGAACATTGGGGTACATTTGCTCCTATGTTCATAGCGGCACTTTCTGCAATAGCCAAATCATGGAGAGAGTCTAAATGTCCATCACCTGATGAATGGATCAAGAAGATGTGGTGTGTGTGTGTGTGTGTGTGTGTGTGTGTGTGTGTGTGTGTATACACACACACACATACGTACATACAATGGAGTGCTACATGGCAATGAGAAAGAATGAAATATGGCCATTTGTAGCAAAGTGGATGGACCTCGAGAGTATCATGCTAAGCAAAATAAGTCAGGCAGACAGGTCTAACAGGAGAAACCTAACAGAGGACCATAGGGAGAGGAAGGGGAAAAGAGAGTTGGGGAGAGAGAGGGAAGCAAATCATGAGAGACTATTGAATACTGAAAACGAACCGAGGGCTGAAGGGGGAGGGGGTGGAAGTAATGGAGGAGGACACTTGTGGGGAAGAGCACTGGGTGTTATATGGAAACCAATCTGAAAATAAACTATTAAAAAATAAGACATCTACTGCTAATATCACTCTCAATGTGGAGAAACTGAGAGCTTTCTTCCCAAGGTCAAGAACATGACAGGGATGTCCACTCTTGCCACTGTTATTCAGCATAGTATTGGAAGTCTTAGCCTCAGCAATCAGACAACACAAAGGAAGAAATGGCATCCAAATTGGCCAGGAGAAAGTCAAACGTTCACTTTTCGCAGATGACATAATATTCTATGTGGAAAACCCAAAAGATTCCACCAAAAAACTGCTAGAACTGATCCATGAATTCAACAAAGTCACAGAATATAAAACCAATTTACAGAAACTGGTTGCATTCCTATACACAAATAATGAAGCCACAGAGAGAGAAATCAAGGAAGTGATCTCATTTACAATTGCACCAAAACCCACAAAATGCCTAGGAATAAGCCTAACCAAAGAGGTGAAAAATATATACACTGAGAACTACAGAAAACTCATGAGAGAATTTGAAGATGACACAAAAACATGGAAAAATATTCCATGCTCCTGGATGGGAGGAATAAGCATTGTTAACATGTCAATACTACCCAAAGCAAATTACATATTAAAGGCAATCCCTATCAAAATAGCACCAGCATATTCACAAAGCTAGAATATGCAATCCCAAAATTTGTGTGGAACAAGAGAGTACCCCGAATAATCAAAGCAATCTTGAAAAAGAAAACCAAAGCTGGAGGCATCACAATCCAGGACTTCAAGAAGTATTACAAAACTGTAATCATCAAGACAGTTTGGTACCACCCCCAAAAACAGACACTCAGATAGGTGGAAAAATATAGATAACCCAGAAATGGACCCACAAAAGTATGGCCAACTAATTTTTTTTACAAAGCAAGAAATGCACAATAGAAAAAAGACAATCTCTTCAGCAAATGGTGCTGGGAAACCTGGACGATGCCATGCAGAAAAGTGAATCTGGACCACTTTCTTACATCATACACACACACACACACACACACACACACACACACACACACAAAACTAAAAGTGGATGAAAGACCTAAATGTATGACAGGATACCACCATATTCCTGGAAGAGAAATCAGGCAAAACCCTTTTTGACCTCGGCCACAGCAACTTCTTACTCAACACATCTCTGGAGGCAAGGAAAACAGAAGCAAAAATGAACTATTGAG
Source organism: Mungos mungo (assembly GCA_004023785.1). Lineage (NCBI taxonomy): Eukaryota > Metazoa > Chordata > Mammalia > Carnivora > Herpestidae > Mungos > Mungos mungo. Next base: position 10,895 of record PISW01014811.1, on the reverse strand, counting down.
ACCTCATCAAATAAAAAGCTCTGCATAGTGAAGGAAACAATCAGCAAAACTAAAAGACAACCCACAGAATGGAAGAAGATACTTGCAAATGACACATCAGATAAAAGGTGAGCATCCAAAATCTATGAAGAACTTGTCAAGCTCAACACCCAAAAACCAAATAGTCCAGTGAAGAAATGGGCAACAGCCATGAATAGATACTTCTCCAAAAAAGAAATCCAGATGGCTAAAAGATACATGAAAAAATGCCCAACATCACTCATCATCAGGGAAATACAAAATAAAACCACAAGGAGGTACCACCTCACATGAATCAGAATGGCTAAAATTAACAACTCAGGCAACAATAGATGTTGGCAAGACTGAAGAATCAGGATGTCTTTTGCAGTGATGGTGGGAATGCAAACTGGTTCAACCACTCTGGAAAACAGTTTGGAGTCTCCTCAAAAAGTTAAAAATGGATCTACCCTATGACCCCGCAATTGTCCTAAGGTATTTATCCAAGGATATAGGTATGCTGTTTCAAAGAGGCACATGCACCCCAATGTTTGTAGCAGTGCTATCGACAGTAGCCAACGTTTGGACAGAGTCCAAATGTCCATCAACAGATGAATTGATAAAGAAGATGTGGAGTAATACTATGTATATAGTATACTATAGTATAATATACTATATACATAGTATTACTCCGCCATCAAAAAGAATGAAATCTTGCCATTTGCAACTCTGTGTATGGAACTAGACAGTGTTATGCTAAGTGAAATTAGTCAGTGAGAGAAATACAAATATCATATGACTTTACTGATATAAGAAATTTAAAGTAAAAAACAAATGAGTATAAGGGAAAGGGAGCAAAAATAATACAAAACAAGGAGGGGAACAAAACATAAGAGACTCTTAAATATAAAGAATAAACAGGGTGGCTGGAAGAGATAAGAGGGGCTATGGGCTAAATGGGTAAGTGGCATTAAGGAAGACACTTGTTGGGATGACCCCGGGTGTTATTCATAGGGGATGAATCACTGGAATCTACCACTGAAATCATTGTTGCACTATATGCTAACTAACATGGATGTAAAGTAAAAAATAAATAAACAAATAAATACATTTTTAAAGAAAGAATACAAAAAAAGAAATACAAATTTTCTATGTTTCATCTTTATCATGTGATTCAAGAAAACTGAGTTTTAATATTAAAAGAACTAAGGTTTATTCACTATTGGATAACCTGCCGCATTTGCCTTTAAAATTTTTTATTCTTGATCTTCTTCTCCCCATGCAACCTCATGTGACATCTTCTTTAAACCATGCATGGTAATCCTTGATGAATCCACATGAAGCCCAGGAAGACAGGGTGACCAGGATGTCTAAATACTTCCTTAAGATCATCCACCTTTGGGATGATCATCTTACATTGTGGGAGCAGACAACATGGGTTTCAAGAAGATGCAGTAGATCTGCATGTGGTTCCATGGGAACCCTGTGGTGCTGCTGTGGCATGAGCCCCACGATATACAAGGCCATCTGAGGGCATCTGGAGAACAACCAGCTCTGGAGAAACCTCATATCTGGGTGAGTGTGGGCTCTGTGCTTACCAAGGAGGACCTCACTGAAATCAGGGACATGCTTCTGGCTGAGAAGGTGCCAGTTGCTACCCCATGTGAAGTCACTGTACCAGCCCAGAATACTTGTCTGGGGCCAAAGACCTTCTTCTCCAGTGTTAGGCATCACTACTAAAACGTCCAGGGGCACCACTGAAATCCTGAGTGACATGCCCCTGATTAAGACTGGAGAAAAGTGGGGACCAGTGATTGACAGCATCTACAGTCCTGAAGTGCTTGACATCACAGAAGAAACTGCATTCTCACTTCCTAGAGGGTGTCCACAATGTTGCCAGTATCTGTCTGCAGATAGGTCATCTGATTGTTGCATCACTGCCCCATTCTATCATCAATAGATACAAGCAGGTCCTGGCTTTGTCTGAATAGACAGATTACACTTCCCCACTCGCTGAAGTGACTGCCACCAATGTTGCACCTGCTGTTGCTACCACAGCCCAGACCAAAGTTGAAGCAAAGGAAAAGTCAGACAAGCTAGACCAGGATGTGGGACTTGTTGGTCTCTTGATTAATCACCAAAAAACAACCAATTCAGCCCACTTTATTTGTGGAATAAGGGAACAAAGGCTCACTTCTCTTCAGAAAGAAATTGTTATTGTTACTTGGGTTGAATAGATAAAAATTGTTGCACAATGATCTGTGATACTGTTTAATCAAATGTTCAAATACTTTGATTTTTTGTAACACAGATTTCTAACATCAAACTCTAAAATGAAATATTTTGACCACAATGCAACTAAAATATTCCAGAGGATCCATGGAGCATTTACAAGAGATTTGGTCTCTTTGTAAAAAGGAAGATATGAGGAGGGGCAAGATGGCAGAGAAGTACAGAGCTCTGTAATCTTTGCTCTTCTAATAACCTGAGAAGGACTGAAGCCGCCATACTCTGATTTGCAGAGTGGGAGGGAAACACAGAGTCCACATAGCAGGCAGGCTCATAGGTGCCTGAGTGAGTGTGAACTGAGGAAATAAAAATGGACTGGGGTCAGAGGTTCTGAGGGGAGGGAGCCCCTGCACAGTGTAGAGCCGGGGAGAGCGCAAAGAGCCACAGAGAGACCAGGGGAAGAGAAAGAGAGACTGAAAACACTCATAGAGTGGTTTCTAAAGAAGAGAAAAATCTCAGCCCAGGATGCGAGGGATACTATCATACCATATATAACCGCTGGGCGCGGGGAGAGAAATTCATCCCCTTTAGCTGGCACATATTTCCTTGGGCTCAGCAGCACACTGATTCCAGAGGAGCCAGGAGAAAGCTGCTCTCCAGTCCTCCTATTCAATTCCAGCTATAAAGCCGCCCACCTGCAAGAGTACATATCATCTCCAGTGGTAGCATTAAAGTGGACTAGGATTTGGAAACGAGGCGGGGCTTGGAAAAACCAACATCGTTCGCCCTAGGCACAGGGAGATCAGACTCAAGAGTGGCTTGCAACACTTGGTTCGAGAAGGTCTTGGGGTGCCACCATTCTTCTCCCCACAACCACCAAGGCAGGGCAGCGTAGAACAGCCCCCAAGACACGACCTACCTACACTAAAGCATACCCATCCACGATAGAGAGCTGCTTCATTTTTTTTCCCTTTCCTTTCCTTTTTTTTCCCCCTTCTTTTCTCCTTTTGCCCCCCTGGAATCTGGAAAAGACCAACATTGATGCCCTGCTGTGATTAGATCAACCTTTGTCATCCAGATATATTTTTCCCTTATCTCATTCTTATCTCTCCTCTCCACTAGTTTTATGCTTTTTGACTGTCCTTTGTCTTTTGTTGCTTCTGCCCCACCTCCTTTTTCTTTTCTTTTCTTTTTTTCTTTTCCCCTTTTGTTTGCTTCTTTGTTTGATTTGTCTCTGCGTTTGCATGCTTTGGTTACCAGTGTGTTTGTCTGTTTTCTTTTTCAGGGCTACCTCAAGAAACAAGCCAAAGTACACATGGTGGAGAGTCCCAAATATCACTGAGTAGGGAAATAAAATAACTAATGGTACAACAAGAGAAACCAAGAAACACCATTAAAAGAACACTTCCTGAATGGACAGGCCCTGGACAGTCAATGAGCCTCCTTTAATAGTGAAATACTAACAGGTGCACAGTGCATAATGAGCTTTTAAAACTGACAAGAGACAGAAGGCTAGCCAAAATGATGAAGTGAAAGAATTCTCCCTTAAAGAAATTCCAGGAAGAAGTCATAACCACAGAACTATTCAAAACAGATATAAGCCACATAACTGAGCCAGAATTTAAAACAATTGTCATAAAATTAATCGCTGGACTTGAAAAAGCATAGAAGTCATCAGAGAAGCTATTGATGCAAAGACTAGGGACATTCAAAATAACTGTGACAAGTTTAAAAAAGGCTATAAATGAGGTGCATGATACAATGGAGGTGGCCCCTGCGCGGATTGAAGCAAAGAGGAGAATAGGTGAATTAGAAGACACAGTTATAGAAAAAGAGGAAGCCAAGAAAAAGAGGGAGAAATTGATCCAGGGGCACAAAAGGTGAATTTAAGACCTGACTGAAAGAATCAAACGGAACAATATCCGCATCATAGGAATTTCTGAAGAAGAAGAAAGAGAAAAAGGTCCTGAAGGGGTTCTTGATCAAATTATAGTGAGAACTCCCCAATTTGGGGAAGGAAATAGACATTGAAATCCAAGAGGTACAGAAAACTCCCCTAATATGTAACTTGAATTGTCCTTCGGCACAATATGTCATAGTGAAACTGATAAAATAAAGAGGTAAAGAGAGAATTCTGAAAGCAGCTAGGGATAAAAGGGCCCTAAGATACAAAGGGAAATCTATCAGAGACCTTACAGACCTATCACCTAAAACTTGGCAGGCCAGAAAGGAATGGCAGGAAATTTTCAATGTGATGAACAGAAAAAATAATATAATATATATTATATAAATATATATATATATATAATTATATAAAAATAATATCCGTTATCCATCAAACCTGTCATTCAAAATAGAAGGAGAAATAAAGGTTTTCCCAAATAAACAAAATTTGAGAGAATTCATCACCACCAAACCAGTCTTACAAGAAATCTTAAGGGGGACTCTATGAGGGAAATGTTGCAAGGAATACAAGGTACCACAGACACCACTACAAGCATGAACCCTACAGGGAACACAATGAATTTAAACCCATATTTTCCAATAATAACACTGAATATGTAAATGGACTGAATGCACCAATCAAACAACACAGCATAGCAGAATGGATTAAAAAAAAAAAAACATCTATTTGCTATCAAGAGATTCATTTTGACCTGAAGACACCTTCAGATTGAAAGTAAGGGGATGGAGAAATGTCTATCATGCGACTGGAAGTCAGAAGAAAGCTGAAGTAGCCATACTTATATCAGACAAAGTAGACATTAAAGTAAAGGCAGTAACAGAAGATGAAGAAGGACATGGTATAATAATTATAGGGTCTGTCCATTAGGAAGAGCTAACAGTTATAAACATCTATGTGCCGAATTCAGGAGCACCCAAATACATAAAACAATTAATCACAAACAGAAACAATCTTATTGATAAGAATGTGCTAATTGCAGGGGATTTTTAACAATCCACTTACAGCAATGGGTAGATCATCCAGAAAGAAAATCACTAAAGAACGATGGACCTGAATGACACATTGGAACAGATGGAATTGATAAATATATTTATAACTCTGCATCGTGAAGCTAGGGAATTCACTTCCTTCGGGAGTGTGCATGGCACATTCTCCAAAATTGATCACATACTGGGTCATAAAGCAGCCCCCCATAATTATAAATGAACTGAGATCTTACCATCCACACTTTCAGATCACAATGCTATGTAACTTGAAGTCAATCACAGGAAAATGTCTGGAAAACCTCCAAAAATGTGGAGGTTAAAACCACCCTACTAAAGAATAATTGGGCAAATCAGGCAATTAGAGAAGAAATTAAATAATATATGGAAACAAATTAAAACAAAAATACAGCAATCCAAACTGTCTGGGATGCAGGTAAGGCAGTCGTAAGAGGAAAGTATATTGCAATCCAGGCCTATTTCAAGAAACTAGAAAAACCGAAAATTCAAAATCTAACAGAACACCTAAAGGAACTAGAAGGGGAGCAGAAAGAACACCCAAACCCAGTAGAAGAAGAGAAATAATAAAGTCAGGGCAGAAATAAACAATATAGAATAAAAAAAAATAGTTGAATAGATCAATGAAACCAAGAATTGGCTTTTTGAAAAAATAAACAAAATTGATAAACCTCTAGCCAGGCTCCTCAGAAAGAAAAGAGAGAACCCCCAAATAGACAAAATCATGAATGAAAATGGATCTATTAAAACCATCACCTAGAAATACAAGGAATCATCAGGGATTACTATGAAAAATTATATGCCAACAAACTGGACAACCTAGGAGAAATGGACAAATTCCTAAACGCACATGCACTACCAAAATTCAAACGGGAAGAGACAAAATCTGAAGAGACCCATAACCGGTGAAGAAATTGAATCAGATAACAAAAATCTCCCAACGAATAAGACCCTGGGGCCAGATGGCTTCCCAGGGGAATTCTACCAGACATTTAAAGCAGAATTAATACCCATTATTCTCAAGCTATTCCAAAAAATAGAAATAGAAGGAAAACTTCTGAACTCATTCTACGAAGCCAGCATCCCTTTGATTCCAAAACCAGAAAGAGACCCAACCAAAAAAAGAGAACTACAGGCCAATATCCTGTATCCTATAAAGGGCTAGTATCCAAAATCTATAAGGAACTCACCAACCTCCATACCCCAAAAATGAATAATCCAGTATAGAAATGGGCAGAAGACATGAATAGACCCTTCTCCAAAGAAGACAACCAGATGGCCAACAGACACATGAAGCGATACACAGCGTCACTCATCATCAGGGAAATACAAATCAAAACCACACTGAGATATTACCTCACAGCAGTCAGAGTGGCTAAAATGAATAAATCAACAGACTATACATGCTGGCGAGGATATGGAGAAATAGGAACCCTCCTACACTGTTGGTGAGAATGTAAACTGGTACAGCTGCTCTGGAAAACAGTGTGGAGTTTCCTCAAAAGATTATCAGTAGAACTCCCCTCTGACTCAGCAATAGCACTGCTGGAGATTTACCCAAAGGATACAGAAGTGCTGATGCATAAAGGCACATGTACCCCAGTGTTCATAGCAGCCCTTTCAACAATATCCAAATCATCAAAAGAGCCTAAATGTCCATCAACTGATGAATGGATCAAGAAGATGTGTTTATATATTCAATGAAATACTACATGGCAATGAGAAAGAATGAAATCTGGCCATTCATAGCAACATGGATGGACCTCAAGGGTGTCATGCTAAGCAAAATAAGTCAGGCAAAGAAGGATAGATACCATATGTTTTCACTGATAGGTCTAACAGGAAAAACTTAACAGAGGATCATAATGAGGGAAGTTAGGGAGAGGGAGGGAGTCAAATCATGAGGGACTCCTGAATACTGAAAACAAACTGAAGGCTGAAAGATGAGGGGGAAAGGGGAAGGGCAGTGATGGACATGAAGAAGGGCATTTGTTTGGATGAGCACTGGGTGTTATATGGAAACCAACTTGACAATAAACTATAAAAAAAATCAAATGAAATAAAGACAAAAAATAAAATAAAAGATATTACACTAATTAGTTTTTTATGTGAAATTATACAGGAAGCAATGCCAAATAAGGGATACTAACACCCTTAGATTACATTTGTGTAGAAATATGTTAGTAAAATAAGTGTTTTTAGAAATTGGATGCAACTGCTAGAAATCTGATATGTCCTGAGATGTTACTGGTGTGTGTCACAGAGTTAACCAATTTCCTTGTCAACTGCCTTGTCATGATCTCTCATTAGATCTTTAACCTTGGACATTTTTAAGTCTTTTATCATTTATAGACAGACTTTTATTCTGATGCTTTTACAAAAGCTTCTGCAAACATGTTTCACCTGCAATGAGACTGATGGAAGGAACACTTGAGTTCAGGTTTATGATAACCTTAAGATCATAAAGCTGAGCTGTAAGAATTTCCAGAATGAAGGGAAGATCTGAATTCAACCAAAACAAGAATTAGTAACATGGGACTGAATGAACAGAGGATGCCTCTCATTTTATAAAATTTTTTGAAACATTGGTGATATTAAATGTTTTTTCCTGTATCAAAGAAACTGTTCTAATCTAGGGCTTTCAGCTGGCTGATAAAATATACCTTTGTAAACAGACTGAGACATTTAACTTTTTCTCCCTGTGTGATCTGTCCAGAATTCAAAAACTTTCAGTGAGTATTCTCATATTTTCTTGACAATATGTTAATTTGCATAAATTGAATAAGAATCTGCTCTCCTTGTAGACTCAGATGTGACCAGATTGCTTGAAGGAACTCGGACAGATTTTATGGAGTCAATAAGTCCCCTTGAAAAACCAGCCTGATACTTATATCTGAGTCTGTAAGTGAGGCAGGCAATTTTTATCCATTGTGACACAGAGAAAACAAATTCATGATGAATTAACAAGGTGAAGAAAATATATGTTTGGGAGCTTTAATTAGTACAGAAGCCTAAGAAACTTTTTTTCTCATAAATAGGATTTACAGCAATTTTATCATCAGGCCAAGTTTTAAAAAAACGACTTTGCAATAAATTGGTCTTAATTTGGCCATCTTTGGTAAAACTGAGTGTGATTGTAAAATAAAAAATGTTTTAATAACCTTCTATTGTTGATATTTGAGTTTTATAGAGTTCACTATGAACTGGGTGAGATCCTAATTTTTTCTAGTTTTCTCCAAAGCCTAGCCATAATTCTCCAAACTAATGTTTTCCACTTTTTATCGATCCTTTTGACTTGGAATAACTGGATAACCAAATCTACCCTTTTCCTGAAGCCCTGCAAATTGAATATAAACAACTTGATGTGACCTTCAGAGAAATCACCACAACAGCTCATGTGTAGAGAATCCTCATGCCTGTTCCTCTGTGAACCACTTGGACAGTTGTCAGCCTGACACTGCCTTCTCTTATTCTGTCTGAAGACGCTTTAAGCCCAGCATCTAGAAACTTTTTTTGAGTGGCTAACTTGGAACTCAGAAACCGGTTTATAACTTGATCCTTTTATTAACCATTATGTGTCTTGTATTGCCATAGAATTGCCTCTTATTTATTACCTGACCATTTGAAGCAGAGGCTTAAGTCTAAGAACATACCTGCATTGTCTCTTCTGAAGTGAATCTGACTAAACTGACTCACTCTCAGAACAGAGACTGGATTAAGGAGATAAAACTGTCTATGGCCTCAACTTTGTTCTAAATGACAAGTTTGCTGGATAAAGGATTCTTGCTGCGTATCTTTCCTGTTCATCACATTGAAAATTTCCTGCCATTCCTTTCCTGCCTTCCAAGTTTCCGTGGACAGGTCTGCTGCTACCCTTATGTGTCTGCCCTTGTAGTTTAAGTCCAGTTATCCCTAGCTGTTTGCAGAATTCTCTCTTTACCTTTGTATTTTCCCAGTTTTACTATGATATATCATACAAAGATTGATTCAAGTTATGTCTGAAGGGAGTTCTCTGTGTCTCCTGAATTTCAGTATCTGTTTCCTTCCCCAGATAAGGGAAGACCTCTGCTATGATTTGTCAAGTACACCTTCATTCCCTTTCTCTCTTCTTCTGGAGTTCCTATTATACGGATATTTTCCCATTTCATTGAATCACTTAGTTTTCTATTTCCCCCCCTCATGATCCAGAATGTTTCAACCTTTTTCTCAAATTCATCTTTTTCCACAATTTTATCTTCTATTTCACCTATTCTCCCCTCTGCCTCTTCAATTCTTTCTGTCACCAACTCTAGTTTATTTTGCACTTCATGTATAGCATTTTTAAATTCATCATGACTATTTTTCAGTTCCTTGATCTCTGCAGTGGTGGATTCTCTGCTGTCTTCTATGCTTTTTTCAAGTCCAGTGATAAAGCTTATAACTATTATTCTAAGTAATTTTTCAGTTATATTGTTTATATCTGTTTTGAGCAATTCCTTACTGTCATTTCTTCCTGGAATTTCTTTTAAGGAGAATCCTTATGTCTCATCATTTTGGCTAGTTTTTGTTCCTTATGTTTTAAAAGCCTGTTATGTGCCCTACTCCTGCGAGCACACTTTCTAGGTCTGGCGCTTCAGGAGGTGTTTATTGGAGAGTGTTACTTGCTCTCTGTTGTTGTGACTTTGGTTACTTTATTTCCCTACTTCTAGTGATGTTTTAGTTTCTCCACCTGGTGTGCTTTGATTTGTTCCTTGAAGTAGCCTTGGGAAAGAAAACAAACAGACAAATAAGAATAAAAAACAAACAGAAAACAAAAACACACAAACAAATGCAAAAACAAAACAAAACAAAACCCAGAAATACCAGCTACAATTAAACAGCAGGGTGGAGGCGGTGCTGATGGAAGAAGCCTTATCCCATACAAGGAGAGAAATGACAGGGCAGGGGGTAGGGGGGAGGGAAAATCAATAAAAGTTGATCAGGCAGAGAAACTATAGGTTTAATACAGAGAGAAAGAAAGTAAAATAAAGAAGGAGGCAGGAAAAAAGAAAAGAAGATAACGTTGTCCAGATAGAGAAACTATACAGCTTAAACCAGAGTGAGAGAAATGAAAATAAAGAAGCGGGAGGGGAAAAAAGAAGACAAAATGAACCTGATCAAAGAAACTAAATGGCTTAATCCAGAGAGAGAGAGAGAGAGAGAGAGAGAGAGAAAGGAAAATAAGGAAGGAGGTATAGAACATGTATCAAGAGAATGAACTAAGTATGTCTGCTTAAACAGACAGCAACCAGAGTAACCAGAGTAGAGGAGAGAAGAGATAAGAAGAAAAGGAAGGAAGAATGTATCTATATAATAAGAATTGTTAGAGAATTAAATCAGGCAATGCAACAGCGCTGGCCTCCAGGAGGGGCTGTCAGGTTCATCAGCGTCAATCTCGCCAGTAGATACGCAGTTTCCGGGCTCAGAGAGGCGTGGTTTGGTGTAGGTGGGTCCTGCCTCCACTGTGGGTGCTCTGTCTGTCCCTTGAAGCACCCCACCCGTGGCCCATCAGGTTGTCCCAGCGGGTTCCTGGAAACAAATCTGCCTCTTTCCCTCCAGGACTCCTGGGATTCAAAGTCCTTTGGCCTCAACACAGCTTTGTTTGAGAGATGAGATAACTTCAGATCCCCCTACTTCTCCAGCATGTTGGCCCCTCCCTCCAATACCTGCCTTCTGAGGAACAA
>PISW01014810.1:0-19499 GCA_004023785.1 Mungos mungo | reverse complement strand
GAGACCCCGGCCAGCGGCCCCCGCGCGGTTCCTGCCGGGCCACACTCCTCGCAGACACGGACCCCGCTCGCCTCATGGCCCAGACCTCACGGAGAGGGCAGAGGCGCCTCTCCACCGGCCAGGTGCGCCCAGGGCTTCTCCCACTGGGTGCCCAGCGTCACCTGCCCAGACTCCGGACGCCAAGGGAACAGCCAAGCCGGGGCCCCAACCAGGTGCGCCCGATACCCAGGCCCACGGGCCGGCCACCGCACACCCGGTGAGACGCAACAAGGCAGCCAGGCTCCAGCCCTCACCACACGCGGCGCCCCGGGGCCGGGCGCCCCTCAGGCCTGCTGTGCGCGGAGCGGCCGGTGCAGGATGGCGGAGACAAGGTGGAAAGAGAACTCAGTCTGAGCGAGGGCAGCCCCCCAAAACTGCGCTGTGCCCCAGCGCCGGGGCGCCAGGACGCTGGAGGCGGCCGGCGCGGCCCTCTCCCTGGGGAAAGGTCCAGAACCCGCAGGCGGACAAGACCCGGGCACCCCGCCCACCACCGGCCGCCAGCCCCATATCCAGCCAGGCCTGAGCGAGCAGATCCCTCCATCCCCGGCTGCCCCTTATTCTCCCTCCGGCTGTGAACAGAGAGGCCGGAATGGGACGCAGCAGGAAGAGAGGGCTGCCCTGAACCCCACCGTCTGGAGAGCACCTCCCCTGGGCCCAGCCTCGCCTCCCTGGTCACCCACGGAGGACTGGCAGCTGCGGGAGGCCCACGAGGTTAGCCTGAGGTCAGGGGTTAACGCAAACTCTTGGGTGGGAGCCGCAGGGAGTGGGGACGGGAAGTGAGGGGTCAGACCCTCTCAAGAAAGGACCCTTTGCAACAGTGGTCAGAAGCCAGGCGGGTCTGAGTGGGGCCACACGACCCCAGATAGATCCTCTGGCCTCCGAGCCTCACTTGCCGCATCTGTGAAATGGGGACAAGGACAGTCACACTCCATGTGGCGATTACGGGGAAGAGGTGGACGCGTACTTGAGGAAGGGGCTGGGCACGGAGCAGTCAGCGTTTGCGTAAAATCCGTCAGGAGGCCTCGGTGGGCTGAGGAGCAACCAGGCACAGAGGCAGCGCTGGAGAACTCTCCGCCCATAGTGGCTGCCATTTTGCCGGGCCACAGTTCTCCTGTGAACTTGTGGAGATCCAGACTCCCGGGCCCCCAGACCCACTGAGGCACAGACCCTGGAATGTTCCGCGGCCTCCAGGTGACCGATGCCGCTGGAGACAGAGAACACACGTTCTTCCATTAGAATCCTCTAGAGAATTCTGAAGAGGGATCAGAGACACTCAGCCTGCCCAGAGGCACAGACACGGGGGGGCGGGGGGCGAGGCTGGGGCAGGAGAGACGTGTACGGTCTCTTGAACGGCTCCTACTTCAGGCCCCCCCACATTCCCTCTTTCATGTTCCGTTGTGGGAGAACCAACGATCTTGGTGCTGAAAAGCCACCTGGTGGTTAAGCTTCCATCCGACCTCAGCAGCCTCCACGGCCGATTTTCCCAGGAAACCCCCACCCTCCCGGTCACGTCCCAGGGCCGGCGTCACGTCCCTGGGCGTCACATTCCCACCGAAGGGGCCTGGCTCAGGGCCCACAGGAAGACCAGGCTTGTGAGGCGCTTGGAGCACCGCCCCAGGCAGACGTGCCCCCGTGGCCGGACACAGGGCTCCACCCCCCGGGGAGACCCCACAGGGCTTGGATTCCTGAACGCCAGGCTGGAAGACCTGAAGCAGGAGGGGGGCGAGGCCCCGGCGTTGGGCTGCCTGTTCCAAGGACCAGGCAAAGGTGAGTGCAGAGCGGGAGTGGGGGGAGGGCGAAACCTCCACGAAGCTCGGGTGCAAGTCTAGCTCCACCGCCAACCGAGAGGCTGCAAGAGAAACTTACCCTCGGTCTCTACAGCTGTCAGGTGGTGACAGCGGTGCCTCCGGCCCTGGGGCCTCCGCAAGAGCAGCGACTGAACACGAAAACCCAAGACGACTCGAGTAGAAAGGGAGGAACGGAGCCCTGCGCGTTTTTATCCTCCTGAAGGCCCCGCCTACCTGCTACAGCGCCACTGACCCCACCTGCCTCCTATAGCTCCACGGAGACCCCACCTGCCTCCTATAGCTCCACGGAGACCCCACCTGCCTCCTATAGCTCCACAGAGACCCCACCTGCCTCCTATAGCTCCACGGGAGACCCCACCTGCCTCCTATAGCTCCACGGGAGACCCCACCTACCTGTCACAGCCCCATGAAGACCCCCACCTGCCTGCTACAGCCCCCGGGGGCCCCACCTGCCTGGTACTGCCCAGTGGAGGCCCTTACCTTCCTATACGAAGGGCCAGAGGCCCCAGGTGCCTGCCATCTGCTCCTGGGGTCCCCCAGAGCCTGCCCTCTCAGAGAAAAACAGACCGTGGTCGGGGTGACCCCATACAGCAGCGTCACCTCCTTTCCTGTGGTTCCTCCCCTGGGTCTCGGGATCCTGCTCACCATGCAGCTCCTGGAAGCATCCTCCAGGCCCCTGTCCCCGCCCCTAGGCCTCAGTTCTGCAGCAGGGAGGGAAGACCCTCACCTCAATGATCATTCAATCACTTAACCACTGTCTGCTCAGTACCCTCCATATGCCGAGGCGGAAACTATGCTGAGAACAAAGAGCCCCTTGGCGCTGAGACTCAGAGAGACAGAGAGACATCGGGCGGCCACCCCCGGCATGCAGTGGGCTGGGGCAAGGCTCCGGGCGGAGGCGGAGGGGCAGGAATGGGGGGGGGGCAGCACTGAATCCTTCCGGGGCCTGGAATGACCGCCATCCCCACCCCTGTTCGGGTTTTCTCCAAACACAGACTTTGCCAAGTCCAGGAATAAATCCACCCCCCAGGGGGGAGGCTGGTAAGGACTTCTCAGCTTCCAGAAGATTCTTTTTAAAAATAAGCTGAGTGGAAATGTCCACTGGTGCAGACACTTTGGACAACAGTCTGGCAGCCCCTCGAGTGATCAAACCCGGACTTTCCGTTTGACCCGGGAAATCCGCCGGGGGGCACGGACCCGGGAGGAATGAACACACACCTGCTCCCCGCAAACCCGCACACACACATTCGCAGCAGCAGCATCCAGAGAGTCCGAGGTGGACGGACCCGGACGCCCTTCAGCCGAGCGCTGGCTGAGCCGGGGTGGCCATCCACGCCCTGGAAAGCTCGAGAGTCCAGCGGGAGCAGAGCTCTGGCCCGCGTTCGTGCGGACGGACCTAGCGAGCACCCCGGAGCCTGACGACAGGAAAGGCCGCGTAGCTTGTCTGCTGCGTGGACATGAAATGTCCAGAAGGTGCAAATCCAGCGAGAGAAAGGAGATGTGGAGCCGCCAGTGAGAGAGTGGGGGAGCCGGGGAGGGACGGGGGGTACGGGGTTCCTGGGGGGGCCGGTGCACGGCCCCGTGACCGCACCAGGAACCACGGATTGTGCGCCCCAGCAGGTGCGCTGTGTGGGGTGTGAGCTACATCCCACCGGGCTAGCAGAGCCCCGGGCTTCCTCTGCCCTGGGGGGGGGGGTCCCGGCCCCTCCTGACAGAGATCACCTCCACTTCCGTCATTGCCAATAACCCCCCTCCTGGATCCCCGTTTTCCGGGCTCCCTGGGGGGCTCCTGCCCTCTGGCCCAGAGGTCCCACGGCCGTTAACAAGCGGTGCCCGAACTTCCACAGAACTGCACAGCGAGAATGCTCCGGTCAGGACTCCCCAGGGGACACAGAGGGGGACAGTCCGATTTCAGACGTGACAGCTGCTCCCCAGGGGAGGGGTGGGAGCAGGGGCCCCACCTGGGGCGTGCAGGCCCCCAGGGGGAGTCAAGAGTCGTGGGGAAAGAAATCGCATCCTTATTCCCACTGGCCTCTACTTGAGATTTAGGCAGGCAGCAGATCACAGCGGTCGGTCGCCAAACCTGTGATCTGGTCACCGATAGAAACGGCACGTCCTGGGGGGGGTGGCTGCAAACATCTAGGATATTGTTACAGGCCAGGTCCCCCCCTCCCCGCCACCCCGGAGCAGGGCCAGAGCGCTCAGGACCCTCACACCCACCCCACTGGATGCCAGGCCTCCCCCCACCCCGGAGCAGGGCCAGAGCACTCAGGACCCTCACAGCCACCCCGCTGGATGCCAGGCCTCCCCCCACCCCGGAGCAGGGCCAGAGCACTCAGGACCCTCACACCCACCCCGCTGGATGCCAGCTCGGCCCACCGAGGACACGGGGCCTGAGTCCCCGCTGGCCCCTGTGGCCCCCACGGGGGCCAGCTCCAGGGTCATGCTGGGCCTGGGGAGGGACGCCCAGGACGCTGCTGCCCACTGTGGAGAGGGACACCGGGGCTGCACAGGGGTCTCCAGGGCAGCGCTGAGACCTGGAGGGCAGAGGGGGGAACAGGAGGGGCCCTGCCAGCCCGCAGTGACCGGCCCAGACCCCTCTACCTACACCCCCCTGATTCCTCGGTGCCCGTGGGGCTGGGCTGTGTGGGGCACATGCAGCCTCCCTGCCACTCCCCCGCCAGGGCCTTCCTCTGACCTCTGACCCAGGGTACCTGGGGGCGCATCAGCCAAGAGGACTCTGGGCCCCCACAAGGCCTGCCACCCCGAGGAGGTGGGCCACAGGCACGTCTGGGGACAGGGCAGGTCACGGGCTGAACCTTTTCCTGCCCTTCCTGACTCCTGGCCCTGTGGGGACTGGCCTGCGGCCTGACACAGGGTGGCGCTCTCTGCCGGTCCCCTCCCCTGGCCCAGCTCCTCAGGGAAGCTGGCCAGACCCCACCCAGCCCCAGATGCCCGTCACAGCCCTGGCTGACAGGCCCTCGAGACTGGGTTCTCCCGAAACGACCTTGCTGGGCCGTCAGCCGAAGTCCTGGAGGCTCGGAAAGGAAGGGCAGAGGGGACCCCCCTCTAAGACCCGCCCCGAACTGGCCCCCCCAAAGCTCTAACACCCGCACCCTCCCTGCAGCGAGGAATAAACTGGACTATTCTGCCGCAGGGCAGGCCGGCACCCAGGGCTTTTGGCTGGAGGGCTTGACACCCCGAGGGAGTTCCAGAGGCTTCTACAGGAAGCCCCCCACTCTGGCTGTGAGTGGAAGGGGAGGCCCGGGGGCAGGGGTCCGCTGGCCTTCCTGAGGGGGACGCAGAAGTCCCCAGGCCAAGCCCTGAGACCTCTCTGGCTCAGAAAGCCCAGGCCCAGCAGGGGGCCCCAGCCTTGAGGTTCCGCAGAGGTGGGGTGTCCCCAGGCCGGGGCTCTGTTCCCTCAGGCAGGTGGAGGCAGGGCCGGAATCGTCACCCCTGCACCCGAACAGGCCGGAGTGAGGTGAGCGGACAGCCGGGCCTGGAGAGCCGTGCGTACGGGGCCACCCCCAAGGCCCCACGTCCGGGACCTCGATCCTGGCGAAGGCTCTGGCTGCCGGCAGTCCCGACGGGCGGGCGCAGGGCTGGGGACTGAGGCAGGGCGCCTGCCAGGGCACTGGGGGCACCGTGTGACCCCCACGGCGACGGCTCCTCCCTCAAGCAGCAGGACGGCGAGCTCCGGGGGGTTGACGCTGGGACTTGACAGGAAGGTGACAGAAAGGTTCGTGAAGCGCAGGGTTGCCAGCCCCCCCAGGGAGAGGCGGCAGGTGCTCCTGACCGCAAGCGGGGATGCGTCCCTCCTCCCTCTGCCCTGCCTGTGGCCTCCCTTCTCCTCCCTCCGCCTGCTCTGCATCTCTGTCTCTCCCTCTCCCTCCCCGTCTCTCCCTCCCTGTCTGTCTCTGCACCGTCCGGCACACTCCTGCCCTCCCCACCTCCTGCTCAGGCCTCCAGCTCACCGGGCGCTCTGCGCTTGTGAACACTTGATGGCCACTGTCGCGGAGCCGCCTCCAGCCGCGAGCAAACTCTGACCTCTGCTGCGGTCCCGCCGCCTTCTCTCAGGGATCCACAGTAACCTTCCTCCAGATTGGGCCCCGCACGCAGACGCAGCCACTCAGCCCCCGTGCTGTCCGGGGGGTGCGGGACGCCGGAGCCCAGGGGGGGCCCGACCGCCCGCCACGGCCCCACGGGTCTGGAACAGCTACCGCCAGCTGGCTCCCGAGCGTCCCGGGGTGGCCCTGCTCCCTCCGCCCGCACGTGCGCTGAAAACCGCTCCTCCCGGAGCATCTGCGACCCGCCCGGCCCGCCCAGGCTCGCTCCGCCGTCCTTGTCCTCAGGGCATCTGCAGGCCAGTCCCTCCCCCGAAGGCTCTCCCAGGCCCGCCAGGTCTCACTGTCAGCCCTGGCCCCGCTCCCTCCATCCCGTCAGCAGGAAGAGGGGCGCTATGTGACAGGTGCATGGACACGGCCCCCTCAGCCCGTCCACCGGTCCCACACCGCCCTGGGGCTATTTGCTGTCGTTCCTGGGGCCGGCTCATGGCCAGGCACACAGTCAGTGCTCAATAAATTCCTGTGTGGGTCCCAGCTGCCCTGCAGACACCACAGCTGTTTGTCCCTGCCAGTAAAGCAGACCCCAACCGTGGCCCGTCAAAGCCTGTGCGGCAGGGACCGGGCAGGGTCCCCCGAGTACCTAGCCAGTGGGCAGAAGCCCTCATTCTCTCCAGTCAACATTTACTGAACGCCTACTGTGTGCCTGGCACCATGCTGGCTACTCAACAGGCAAGAGAAAGGCCACCACGGTGTGGTGTATTTCAAAGAATCCGCCATCCAGCAGGGGAGGCGGTGGCAAGCAGGAACCCTGGGGGGCCAGGAGGGGGCGCTGGGGCCCAAGTCTGTGCTGTCCACAACGGATTAACGTGTCCACAACTCAACCATAATTAGACAGATAATCCAATTTTAAAGCGAGCGAGGACCTGGACCTGTCTCCAAGGACACCCCAGTGGCCAACGAGCGTGTGACATGTCTAACATCACTGATCCTTAGGGACTGTGGGCCCAGCCACAGGGGGGCGCCCCTCACGCCCCTCGGGGGCTGCAACCACGTGCGACAGGGACAAGTGCGACAAAGATGTGGCCTCACGGGAACCGCAACACCGCCGGCGGGGATGCAGAACATGGCGGCGGCCGCTCGTGAGGGCAAACCCGGGGCTGCGGAGGGCCTGGCGGAGCCGGCAGCCCCCACCCCCCACGGAAGGCGCCCGTCCGCACAGAAGCTCACGCAAGAACGTTCGTGGCTGCACCTGTCCACCGGCCGACGGACGGACAAGCAGACGTATTGTGGCCACGCCGGGGGACGTCACTCGGTCTTGGAAAGAAGCGGAGCCTGGCGCGGGGTGCGGAGTGGGCGCCCCTGGCCGCACCCGGAGACTCCGTGCTGAGGGACAGGCCGGCCTCGCGGGCCCCCTGGAGTGACCCCGTCCACCCCACGTGGTCCAGACCCAGCAACTCCAGGGACAGACAGCGGACTGGCGTTTGCCGAGGGCGGGACCGCTGACTGCACCGGCGGCTTCTTTCTTGGGTGACAAAAAATGTTCTAAAATTAGGGGGTGCGGCAGCTGTGCGACCCTGTGAATGCACCGCAGCCACAGAACCGCACGCTCGGAAAGGGAGATTTTAAACAAAAACACGTCACGACGGTGTCATTTCCCCGCTCTCGGTGCGGGCTTGATGCGGAACAGCCCGGAGGGCACAGGGACAAGCGGGAGGAGGTGGCAGCAGGGCAGGGGCCACACCCACCACCGGGGACGTGATCCGGCGCACAAGGGCCACACGATGGCACGGCAGCCCGCTCACAGGGCATCCGAGTGCGGCCGCTCGCGCCCCAGAACCTTCGCCGGGCCTCCCGTCTGCCCCCGGGCGGCCCCAAAGGGACTTGTGACCAAGCAGCCAGCCGGCGGCTGGGCCCAGTCCCTCCTGCGACTCCGCTGCTTCCAGAGTCCGAATCTTCCAAGAGATTCAGGAAGTCACTCTACCCTCCACCTTGGTTTCCTTGTCTGTGAAATGGCCTCATGGGTGGTGGGTGATAGGCGACCTACTGGACGAAAGAGGGTAGCACAGGGCCGGGGCCACGGTCCCCACCCTGACTCTGTCCCTGCTGCCCTCCCTGCCCCCACCCCTGGGACCACCCGCCCCTCAGCCTGTCTACACCTCCACCCCGTCCTCCGTCTCATGCCCGATCCTGATCCTGGGGCTTCTCACACCCAGTGCCACTCCCCTCTGACTCCATGCCACCTCCCAGCGGACGGCAACCCATTTAGGTCAGACGCACAACCCCCGGCACCCTCCCCCCTGCCCCACACACAGCCTCTCACACCACACTCCTTCCAAACCAACTCCTGCCCCTAAACAGTGTCCCAGGTCCCCCCACCTGCCAGCCTCTGCCCCACTCCCACCCCAGACCCAGCCCGTCTGCCCCCCGCCTCGGACACAAGCACTGGCCCAGGGGTCACCAGCTCCCACTCTGGCCCCATTCCCTTCCCCGCCGGCGGCCAGAGTGACCACCCAGACACGCGGGCACAAACAGCGAGGTACTAGCGGCTGGACCCGAGATGACGCTCCCGGTCACGTGGGACCTCTCCGTGAGCGCCGTAGCGCCCTGTCCATCACAGCCCCCAGTGGGAAACGCCCCACATGCCCCCCGCCTGTGACGGTAGGAACACCGTGGTCCGCGCCCACGCACGCCCCGGACACCGGTCAGCGGAAAAGAGGAAAGAGTCTGCGCGCCCAACGACCTCGGTGGGTCTCCCGAGAAGTGAGTGAAAACGGCCAGTCCCCACAGGTTGCATCCCCTACGACTCCATGTATGGAACATTCTGGAAATGAGAAAATGACAGGATGGGGAGCAGAGCAGGGGGTGCCAGAGGGAGGAGGCTGCACTCTGAAAGGGCGGGGGCAGGGCGGGGTCCCCGCTGCTAAAACCCCGTGTCCACGTTGACACCCCGGCCTCAAGGCTGCATGGTCCTCCTGCCAGGGGCCATCTTGGGGAGACGGGTGGAGGGCACACCTGCAGAGTCTAGGGGCGTCTCGAAATCAGAACTTAATTATTCAAAAGCGGGAACACCAGCCTGTGTGGCTGACCTGCTTCAACCCTTCAGCGCTCCTCCTGCCGCCCGGGAGCTGCGCTCACACCCCGCCCGCTCTCACCCTCTCTGTCTGGTTCAGAACCACGCCTGCTCAGGCCTCAGGGCCTTTGCACTGCTGTTCTCCCTACACACACCCTTCCCTCCCCCGCCGTCCCCTCCACGGGCCTGTCATCCACGCATCAGCCAACAGGGATTTCTGCAGCCCTCCTGCCAGAGGCCACCGGAACTGGTCTCTGCCCTGCCAGAGACTGCAGTGCACAGGGACAGGACAGCCACAGAGGCCAGTAATCACAGTGCCCAGCAGCATGTGTGCACGGAGGCCCCGGGGCACTCTGGGGGTCTGAGGAGGGGCGTCCGCAAGTGCCTTTCAACCACAGCTTTTCTTGCCCCGAGCCACCCACAGGGAGCCAGGCCTCTGAACTCACCAGCGCGCGGCCAGCTGGCCGGGGGCGGGGCCGCAGAAATGTCATGCACGGTCCCCAGGTGGACAGTGGGGCGCCAGCTTGCAGTGCCTCGGGGGCCAAGAGAGCCCGCACTGGCTCGTGACACAGGCCTCCCGGGGGGCCCCTGCCTGGTGCTCCTGGGGGCACCCCCACTGGGAACGCCCCCCGGCCTTCCCTTATATGTCCACAGCCCGCAGAGGCCGACGGGAGGGCCGGTGCTTCTCAGGTGTGGTCCTCAGGACCCCTGCCCCGGAGGGCCCCAGACGTGGGCCCTGGGCTAGATGCCCTCCCGGGGGGCCCGTCGGGGGCTCGGGGTGGGAGGTGTGGAGCAGACCACAGACTGTTGAGACCCTGTCAGCACCCCAACTTCCTTGGCCTCGCTGGGCCTCGGTTTCCCCCGGCAGAATGGGGGAGTCATGCCTTCCCAGGCTGCTCCCAGCTCACGGCCAGACACGCCCAGACACTCGAGGCCTGTTGACCTGGTGGGGAGGGCCACCTGAGGGTCACCTGCTGCCTGAGTCCCACAGGACAAGCTCAGGGCTCTGGGGCCTCGGACAGGGAAGGGGTGTGTCCAGGGGAGGGGAGGGGGGGCCAGCTCCAGCCTTCACTTGGGACCCACAGAGTCTGCTGTCCCCGGCCGTCCTCCTGTTTCCCTCTTGCCATGCGCGTGATGGTCATGTCCGCGTGTCTGAGCGCCTGCGGAGAACGGGAGGGTTCCTACCCTGGGGTCCACGGATAAGTCTCGGGGAGTCTGTGAACCCCCACAAGTACCCACAAAACGCCATACATGTGCAGGACCCCGCGTGTGTCTGAGAGGACCCGGGCCTCGCCGTGCTCTCTGAGGAGCCTGGGAGATCGCAGAGTTTATGAAATGCTGAGCGAAGAGTCACCCAAGGCCGGGGTTCGGGACACCGGGCCGTCCTTCCCTGCCGCGGCGTCACTGTGACCGCGGCGCCTCCCTGGGCCTCAGCTGCCTCCACTGGAGAGCCTGGGGGTGGCCCAGGTGACTGTTCCATCGGAGGGCGCCCTCGGTGGGTGCTGCAGACAGCTCTGCCCCGTCCCCGGCCCTGTGGCCTCGCCAAGCCCGCCGTCCTAGGAGCATCCGTTTCTCCCCCCTCGCCCGGGAACACACGCCTGCCGCACAGAAGGAGCAACGCCGGGGGTCTGGGGGCTTCGTCCGTCAAGCGGCCGACTCTTGGTTTCAGCTCAGGTTCGTAGGATCGAGCCCCGCGTTGGGTTCTGCGCGGACAGTGTGGAGCCTGCTTGGGATTCTCTCTCTCCCTCTCTCTGCCTCCCCCACCCCTGTTCATGCTTTCTCTCTCTCTCTCAAAATAAATAAGCTTTTAAAAACTAAGATAAAAGGGGCAAGGACTGTGGTACAGGGCACAGGCCAGTACCCAGAACAAGGTGGACGTGGAAAAACGGTGAGTGTCCTTCGGTGAAAGGAACCTCCGCGGCTCCGGGTCCGAGTGAGCATGTGCGTGCTTCGGAGCACTTTCAAACAGGTCTGTGAGACCCCGTAGTGGTGACCGGTGACCCCCATCAGACGTGTCCGCGTCCTAACCCCAGGGCGTGTGACGTGCGCTCACACGGTACAGGGTCCCTGTGGGTGCAATGAAGCCAAGGACCTGGAGAGGCGGTCCTGGATTCGGGCTGGGCCCTAAGTGCAGGGACTGGTGCCGCCGTGGGAAGGGAGCAGGGACAGGAGGGCCACCTGGCGGGGGCGGCGGGCACACTGCCCTCCTCCTCGCTGTAACGTGGACACAGTGCTGGACGGTCTGCGAGTCCATTTGATTCTTTGCTCTAACGAAGTACAGCATCTACTTCATGAGCTGCTTGACCGTCCAGAGCGGCGGCCCTCAGCCCTGCCAGCTCCCATCCCATCCCCAGGCCAGGAGGCCATCCTCCCGGAGCTGGGCTGCCGGGGTCCCACCCTCCCAGGGACGCCCCGGACAAGGGCCCCCACCTCAGCTACACTCCGGGACAGTTTGAAAAGAATCCCGATCCCAGACCACCTCAGTCAGTATCTCTGCGTGGGGCCCGGGCATCAGCATTTTCCAAGGCAGCCAGCCGACTCCATGTACAGCCAAGAGCGGGACGGTGTGCCAGTTCCCACAACCGAGCCACCTGGGCATCTCGCAAACATGCCGCTTCTGGCCTCGGAGGCCCCTGTGCAGGGGGAGGGGGGAGGGGGGCTGAGATTCTGCATTTCTAAGGGGATGATCTCAAGGGGGCCGTCCCAGTGGCCCGGCTGCGCAGCTGGGATTAAGCACCAGCCTTCAGACACCTGGGGGGCTCAGTGGGTTAAGCATCCAAAGGCGGCTCAGGTCATGATCTCACGGTACGTGAGCTCAAGCCCCGCATTGGGCTCTGTGCTGACAGCTCAGAGCCTGGAGCCTGCTTCCGATTCTGTTTCCCTCTCCGTGCCCCTCCCCCACTCCTGCTCACACTGTCTGTCTGTCTCTCTCTCTCTCTCTCAAAAATATACAAACATTAAAAAAAAAAAAAAGAAGCACCACCCTACACCGTGCTTTGAAAGACCAGCAGACACGGGCATTATCTGGCAGCATCTCAGGCCAGAAATTTGGGGGCGGGGGAGGGGACAATCTTGCTGCACTTCCCGGGCGACTGTGATGCGCAGTCAGGTTGGCAAAGCCCTGGCCCCGAGAAGCAGCACTGGGAGCAGCACCCCTCCCAGCCAGCAGCCCGGACGACCCTGGGTGTCTTCAGGGAGCCCCCCGGGTCAGCCCGGGAAGGTGGGGGTTATGGTTCCACCTCAGAGGATGTGCCTCCTGCAGAGTCAACATCGTTCTCGGGGCAAAGGTCCCCTTCCCACCATCACTCAGACCCTCCCCGGACCCCTCTGCTGCCCAAGGACACACACATCCCCCGTCCCTTCCCAGAACCTCACCTGTCCGTCTCCAGACTCTAGAATGAGAGCCCCCTGATTATTGCACACATTCTTGTTTCACATCCAGACTCTCTGGCACAAGTCACGTCACCCTGTTTCTTACACATTTCTGCAAGCTGCATACGGCGCACCGGCTGCTCCTGACCGGGCGTCTGGGTCCCCCAAATTCACAGGTTATCAATGAGACGGTGTTAGGAGGTGGGACCCTCGGGGGTGATGGGTCGTGGGGTGGGGCCCTCATGACTGGGATCCCTGTCCTGATAGAAAAGCCGCCAACCTGCCAGCATCTTGACCTCGAACGTCCCAGCCTCCAGAGCTGTGAGAAACACACACTGTCTTTTAGAGGTGCCCCCCTCCCGCCACCTGGGGTGAATCTGCAACAGCCCGAACAGGCGAAGACACGGTCAGGCTCAGCAAATGTTTCCAGGCTGACGCGCTGAAGGCCGGCCTGAGCTTTTCTGTGTTTGCCCCTCGAACGTAGCAGGGACTCAGCAAACGCATCTCGAGAACCCAACGAACCCAGCCAGGGCCACAGCAGCAGTGCAGAGAATTACAAAGCGGGCAGACAAAGGCCTGCTTGTTTCTCTGCGTCTTTTCCAGCACTTTGGAGCCAAGACTGCTCACCGCACAGTGCTCCGGCCATGTCCTCCAGCCTCGGCCACATCACAGCCTCACACTGGGAGATCACCTTCGGGACGGGCTCACTTTATTCTATGCCATTTGCCTCACTCATGGGAAACCCCAGCAGAGCCTCTTACCAGCAGCAACAGAGCCATGAGCAAAACAAGCGCCATCAGGGACTCGTAACAGTGATGCCCTCAGAGACTTTTCCGTGAGGCGGGTCTCAGGGAACACTTCCCCTTTCCCTGTCAAGGCCCAGTTGTACGTCCTTGCAACGAGATGGACGTGCGGCAGGATGGTGAGTGGAGTTACCCAACGTAGGCCTTGGGGCACTGCATTCACCCCAAACAGCACGCTGGTGCCGCTGTAGTCACCGGACACACGGTGGGGAGGCCCCGGACCCAGCCCTCCCTGCACGAGGTTCACACTCTAACGGAACCTTCCGTGACATCCATCTCTCCACTGACCCAAGAGCCACCAGCCCCATGCTGCTGTCCGGCACTTGAAATGTGGCCGGTGAGATTGAGGCACTGAATGTCTGACTTTCATTTCATCGTAATTAATGCAAAGAGCCGTACGTATGTGGCCAGCCGCCGCTGTGCTGGGCAGGGCCGATCGAGAAGCGTGCTCCAGGGGGCCAGTTTAAGGAGAAACGAGGCACAGTCATCCTTCATGGGCCACTACAGGCAGGACCATTCCTCTGCCTGCCGCTGGGTACGCACCCATAACCCTGCACGGTCCGTGAGACCTGAGACACATACAGCGCGGGCTGGACGAGCCTCAGCAGAGACCCGCTCCGAGCCCGCCCCGCCAGCCGGGAGATGCTCTCTCGGGTCACCAGCGGATACCTGGAGGCACCCAGCTTTTTTGGAAAACAGGACAATAACAGCCAATGCCCCCAGTGGTGGTGTTCCTAGGAGCGCGGCACCCAGACGCTGACAGGGTGGGAACGGGCAGACTTAGCACGGCCAAGTGCGCTGGACGGGCCAGGGGCAGGCGGTCACTGGCCGGGAGGCTCAGTCTGGTGCCCTGCGTGTTGGCGCTGGTGGGGAGGGAGCCGGAGGGAGAGCAAAGCCAGGGCGGCGCGTGTGCGGCGCTCTCCAAGGTGCTGAAGAGACAGCCGCACGGCTATCCTCCGTGAAGACCCCGCGGACCCAGAAAACCCCCTGGTCTGACGCGCAGAGCCTGCTAGAGGCCAAGCCAGGACCCCGGGCAGCGCTTGCCCCCAGCCACCACGTGCCTCGCACAAGCCAGGAGACTACAAATTGGGGGGAGTGGCTGATCTAAGAGGGGGCGACCGCTGTGGAACAACCAAACACACGTGGCATCCAGCCCATAGGGACAGTCCGCTCTCCTTACGGTTGTGCAGGCCTGGGGGGAACTGGGGAGGGGAAGGAGCCTTGAAGAGACACAGCAGGGGCTCCTGGCCCTCCCCCCAACATCTCTGTCTTCCCAGCCTTCCCAGAGTCCTCCTCAGATAGCTGTGTAACTGTCACCGTCGGCCAGGGCTGCTTGCTAACTACCTGGCGGGGCGGCCATTTCCGGGGTAGGGGGGTGCAGATCCCGGCCTCCTCCCCAGCTCGGGTAGGGCTCCTGACATAAAGTGCCCAACTCTCGCTCCAGGGCTGTGCTGGGTGAGGGGCGCGCTCAGGAGCGCTTCTTCTTCAGCTATTATTGGCAACAAAGAACTAGTTATTTGCTATTTCTCCCTCCTTTCACCTCCTGGAGCCTTTTCCCTTGCCAAAGTGGCTGAACCAGAATCTCTGAGGAGGCGCTTTTATCTCCAATAGCTGAGTGCTTCTTTTGTTTCTGAAACGAATTCCCATTGGCCTGTGTCTGGTGTCCCCGACCTGCTTCCTCCCTAACCTGGGACCAGGCGCTGGGATTTTCTTTTTTAAAAAGTTTCCTTCGCATAGTCACGGGCTAGCATCAAAAATGTGCCCCGTGGTCACTCATTTTGTTTGGATGTGGGGTCCTCACCCTTCCAAAGGGGCATGAGCTGCATACACGCGTGTTTGAAGGGTAAACAAAGCCCCCCCCTCCATCGTGGCCTGAGCCTCGTGGAAGGCTGGCGCTCTCCCCACACAGGGACTCCGGACCAGGAGCCGGGGGGGGGTTGAGGGTACACGTGGCTGTGTTTTGGGGGACGGGGTGGAAACGTCTCCGGGTGACAGGTGTATTGTGCGTGTGTGTGCGCGCACAGGCGCAGAGGGCCTGGGATTTTGACTGTGGGCGTGTGTGATTTGTGTGGGCCGAGGGATCTGGGCCAGTGAGCGGAATCTGCATTTGAGGGGGGAGGCCTGGTACGTGAGATGACTCACATCTCTCGGGCTGTGGGAGGGTTTATTTGTGGGGGTAACGTTGGTCCGAGGGGTCCTGTGTACACGGCACCAGGAGGAAATGTTTACCTGTGCGGCAGGGGCGCAGCGGGTGGAGAAGGGGCAGTGCGGAGGCGGGGATGGGGGGGGGGCGCCCCGGGTGGGTGCCTGTGTCTTGCCTACAGCTCCTGGCTGCCGCGCCCAGAGGAGAAGCAGGGTGCGGAGGAAGAGGAAGGAACAAGGGGGTAGTTTTGCACAAGGGAGTTTAGAGAACGTGTTCCACAGAAAAGCAGGGGCTCTGGGATCGCTGTCCTGAGTGCGAATCCCGCTGCCGCCCTGCACCCACCGGCCGAGTCGGCTCATCTCTCCGCGCCTCTGCTTCCCAGTGTGGGAAATGGGAGGGACAAGAAAATCAACCCTGCAGAGAGGTTCGCGAATGAAGGGCTATCCTTCCTGCAAACGCCGGCCCCGTGGTTGGCACGCGGTGAGTGTTTGATATCGCCACTTCTCATCAGGTTCACCAGCGGCACGATCACACCTGCTGCTGGTTCTGGCCAGGATCGCTGCCGGCGGTACGCGTCGCACATGGTAAGTAATAACGGGTGCCCACCACATTCCTGGCATCGCCACGCACCCCGCCTCCATTAACCCCCACCTGCCCTACAGATGTTATAATCAGCCCTTCATGGCGATCATGGAGATGAAGGAGCAGAAGCTCAGAGAAGTCAAGTAACTTGCCTGAGGCCACAAAGCCCAATGGCTACAACTCCGAAGCACGTGCTCCTGCCTCCCCGCACCCCCGGGCCTCACCCTCTCCACGGGGTCACCCCCCAGACCGTGAGGTCACTCGGCTCCTTCCACAGAAAACGCCGGCCTTGCACTTGGGGGAGGACGAGCCTGGAGGGGGAGGAGTAGGCAGAAGTCGCCCCAGCTGAAACGGAGTCCATACCAATTCCAGCCAAACGTAGAACACATTTGCCGTTAGTGCGTTGTTCGTGAAAACCGCCTTTTCCCCAAGTCAGCACTAGATGCCGTGCTGACACCTGCCCAATAGCCCGTCCCTCGGGCAGAGTCGGGACCATGAACTCACTCCGGCTCCACCTGCCTCCCAAGGCGCGAGCTGCCACACCCACCAGCTGACAGGGGTGCGGCGTGGCGTCCAGACCCAGAGCTGGGACACGTGGCTCTGCTGGCGGGCACACATTCTTCACAGCCACTTCCTTCCCGAGGAGAAGCACAGACCACAGGGCAGAAAGGTGGCCCCAGATGTCTGGCCTGATTATCCCCGCCCAAAAGGGTCAACTCGATTTCCCATCATGCCCTGTCACAACCAGATGGGAGCGGTCAGCCTGGGTGTCCTGCGCCTGTGCGCCCGCCTCAGTTGGCCTACAGGTGGTGTCACATGGGGCCAGATCAAGGTTCCGACAGTGACTCTGCGGGCTGGGGGCTCTGGCCTGTCCCACCGGCCGCTGGGTCTCTCTGGCCTCATCTGTAAAATGGACACGGTCCCGCCTCTGCCCCGTGGGAGACTCCAGCCGGGCGATGTGGAGGAAAGTGCCTTAGGGAGCAGAACCCTGTGTAGCTGACTGGATGGGGGATAGAGACCCAAGAATGAACCCTAAACGTGGCCGCAGCACCAGATCCCACCCCCCCAAACACACTGGAGTCATCGCCCTTCCCTTTGAACTGGAAACTCCCTGAGGGCAGCGGTGTTTGTCTGCTTCGCCCACGGCTGCTTTCCCAGAGCCCAGAGCACCTGCTCACGGCAAGCACTCACCAGGTATCTGTTGAACACGGCGCAGGTTTCTGTGGGCCAGCCGAGAGGTCTGGGGAAGCTGGGCAGCCTAGAGAGCTAGACCTCACTCTTAAGATATTCTGGGGGGTTCCCAAGACAGGGGGCTTGGCCCTTCTCCTCCCCAGGCTCCCATGGGAGGCCGAGCACAGCTGGGAGCACCTCTGGAGGGACCGATCCGCAGAGCAGCATGGGCAGAGCCCCAGGCTGACAGCTACCCTTGGGCTCCCAAAGAGCCCAGCTGGGAGCGCCAGGCTGCTGAGCCGCCCACCTCACCACCCACATCTGCTGCCCGAGCCTCGCGGTGCGCGCGCGTGCGCGCACACACACGCACGCATGCACACACACGGCCTGGAACCCGGAGAGGGCTGGCGGCTCGGCCCAGCCCCTGCACTCCAGGGTCCAGGCGGCTCTCCAATCTGCTCCATGAGAAGAAAACAGCGAGGAAGCCGCCTGGGACGGGGCTGGGCGCGGCTCTGACGGGCAGGCGCACTATATAATTAACTGCCCCCCACGCCTCCTCCCCTCTGAGTAACGATGAACCCTGCCTCTCAGTTGCATAAGCCAAAATAATAATTACTCTCCAGCCCTCCGTCACTCCTGGATGTGGCCGGGGAGCCGGTGTCTACTGCCTGCTCCATGAGAGGCAGCAAACAGGCAGGGGGAAGACGGCGCGTTCCTTCACGATTTCCATGCCCAGCAGAAGCACACAAGTCACGGCTGTGCCCCACGCCTTTCCCAGGCATCCAGGCCTGAAAAATTAGCAAGCCGCCAAGAGGGAGGCATGGAGCCACTTCTGAGGATGAGCTCCCAGCTGGGGGAAGGGAGCAGCTGGAGAGCAGGCTCCGTGGGGGTCTGGCTTCCAGGAACCGTAAACGCTCCGTGCCTGTCGGAGGCAAGGAGGAGTGGACACGGGAGCATCCGGGACAGGGGGCAGCTTGCAAAGGACCTCCGGCCGAGGCTCCCGGCGCGGAAACCGTCTTCCGGCCAGGACGGGCGGGCGGGCTCAGCCCCG
The DNA here is from genome assembly GCA_004023785.1 of Mungos mungo. Taxonomy (NCBI): domain Eukaryota; kingdom Metazoa; phylum Chordata; class Mammalia; order Carnivora; family Herpestidae; genus Mungos; species Mungos mungo. Next base: position 1,397 of record PISW01014810.1, on the reverse strand, counting down.
AATGTGGTGGCATGTTAGAATGAAGGCACGGAGCATTCCCTAAACTAACGGTGAAAGTGATTCAGCCACTGGAAGGCGAGATTCCTGGGCGCCTGCTAAACAGATGGGCCTCCTCCCTCCCTCCAGCAGCCGCTCTGGCTGCGCTAGCCCGCGTCCAACCACCTAGAAGTTTATTGCCGTGCTGTGTTGCTTTGGTTTTGTGCTCCTCTCCCAATCGCTCCCTTTCCATTGGCTTGGGCTCATCAGGACTGAGGGAGGCCTCTCGGCACCGCAGGAAAACAAGAAGCTGAGCTGGGGCCTGACTCCCGGAGGCCAGGACCGAGGGAGCTCTGCCAGCGAGGGGGAAGGGCCCTCTCTCAGCTCCCCTCTGCCCTTGGTGGGTCCCAGAGGAGGCCATGGGCCGTGGGCCCAGGGCCCGGGGCGAGTCTGGCCTTTCCGGCAGGTCTCTGGCCTGCGCTCGGATGATGCACTGACACTCAGCTCAGCTCCACGGCTCCCGGCCTGGCTCTGCTCCTGGAAAGCCCCCAACACCCTCCCGCGGGCACAGGGGCGCTGTCCCCCACCAGGCCGTGGGGCAACCTGTAGCCAGGGCAACTGTGGCCTCCAGGAAGCCCCGGGAAATGCCCAGGGCGCACACGGCCCCGCTGGAGGGAGAAGCTCAACTTCCCCAGAGGTAAACAGAAGAGGCGAAGGAAGAAGGTCCCTCCTCCTCCTCCTCCTCCCAGCCCCCCGCCCCCCGCCCCCCGCCGGCGGCACCCACCTCCGTCGGAGTAGGTCTCGGTCCCGTAGCCGTCCTGCAGCCCGTTGCTCCAGGTGCCTTCATACTTGGCCCCGTTGCCCGTGCACTCCCGCACCCCGTAGCGCCCCTTAAATCCGTGCGTCCACTCGCCCTTGTACACCCACTTCCCCTTGCTCTCCAGGCCGATGCCGTGGCGCTTGCCCTGCGCCCAAGTGCCCTGGTACGTGTTGCCGCTGGGCCAGGTGTAGACGCCCAGCACCTCGAAGCCGTGGCTCCACGAGCCGGTGTATTCGCCTTGGCCCTTGGGGCCGGTGCAGACGCCATGGCCGTGCGCCTTGCCGTCCTCCCAGCCTCCGCAGTAGGACCCTCCATCGTCAAAATTAAACCTACCCCCACTGGACATGCATGTAACTCGGTTTGCAAATCCCGCAAACGGTGAAAAAAAAAAAAAAACCAAGGCGATCAACAAACCGGATTCTTGGTTGGCTGGCTGGCTGGTTTTGTTTTGCTTTTTTTTTTTTTTTTTTTAAGGAAGAATGGAGAAAGCAAAAAAACACAGCGAGCAGATCCCGGGCGGCGGGCGGCCGCGGCGCCGGCTTCGGCGGAATTTAAGTCAATTGGGGGCGATTATTCCTTTTCGAGCTGCGCCGCGGAGCCT
>PISW01014809.1:0-19524 GCA_004023785.1 Mungos mungo | reverse complement strand
GAGTTTTTATTAAGAAGGGATGTTGTATTTTGTCAAATGCTTTTTCAGCATCTATCGATAGGATCATATGATTTTTTTCTTTTGTTTTGTTGATGTGGTGTATCACATTAATGGATTTGCGAATGTTGAACCAGCCTTGTAACCCAGGAATAAATCCCACTTGATCATAATGTATAATACTTTTTATATGCTGTTGAATACTCAACAAGATACTATTTTTATAGTGTTCTTACGAGAGTGAATTGGAAGGTCTTTATTGCCCTGATCAGGCAGTAGAGTATCTGGGTTCAAGCCTTGCAACAACCTGAGGGTTACATCAGGAGTGTCAGGAGGAAGGTCTGAAATTTTTATAATCTCCTTCCAGGTAACTATTTATGTCCTTTTGCATTTAAACTTCCTTAAACTATAAGTGGACTCATAAGGTCCAGATGCCATCCCAGAGTAAATTTATTAGCAAGGCAGTAGTAGCTTTTACATGCAAACATCCTGGCCACACACTACTACTGTGTCTAGCTGTTTGGAAACGGAGGCCTTTGTCTGGGAACAGGCCCCAGGTTTTTGGTTAGGTTCTCCAAAGTGATTCCTCTTCTATGCCCTACATATAGGGGAAAAGGTTCTTCTATATGACATTGACCAAAGGAACTTCTTACTAGATATATTGTCTGTGGCTAGAAAAATAAACTATTGAGTCACATCAAGATACAACACTTCTAAACAGCTATGGAAATAATCAACAAAATTTAAATTGGAATCACCCAATTCCCCATTGGAATGGGAGAAGATATTTGCAAATGACATAACTGATAATGGGTTAGTATCCAAAATGTGTAAAGAATTTACACAATACAATGCCCCAAAAGTAAATAATCCATTTAAAAAAAAAGTCAGAAGATAAGCATATAATTTTTTCCTAAACCTTACAGATGACTAATGAACACATGAAGAGTTGCTCAACATCACTTATCATCTAGAAAATACACAAAAAACTACACTGTGATATCACCTCACACCAGTCAGGATGGCTAAATATAATAACACAGGAATCACACTCGCTGGTGAGGATGTGGAGAAAGGGGACCTCTCACAGTGTTGGCGGGAATGAAAAGTGGTGAAGCCACTGTGGAAATCAGTATGAAGGTTCATTAGAAAATTAAAAACAGAACTAGCCTACGATCAAGCTATCACACTACTAGGTATTTACCCAAAGGAGAAAAAAAACTGATTTGAAGGTGTAAATGCACCCTGCTATTTATAGCAACATTATCAATACGCATCTACAGAAACAGTCCAAATGTCCACTGACTGATGAATGGATAAAGAAGTGGTATATACATACATGGAATACTATTCAGCCATAAAGAAGATGAAATTTTGTCATTTGCACCAATGTAAATGGAGCTAGACAGCATAATGCTAAGCCATACAAATCTATCAAAGAAAAACAAATACAACATGATTTCATGCACAAGTGGAACTTATTTATTTATGTGTGTTTATCTTTCTTTAATATTAGCACATAGCCATATGTGGGATTGAACACGCAAACAGTGAGATCATGTCCTGAGCTGAAACCAAGTGTCGGACACTTAACCCACTGAGCTACACAGGTGCCCTACATATGTGGAACCTAAGAAACAAGACAGATGAACATAGGCAGATAAAAAGAGAGAGGCCAACCAGAACTCAGTTTGTTCTCTGAGGTTTCCTGGAAGACAGGTGTGCAGGGGAATGGGTTAAATGAGTGATGGGGATTAAAGAGTAGTAGTGCGCATTAGTAGTGAGAGCATTGGGTTTTGTATGGAAGTATTGAATCACTCAATTTTACATCTGAAACTAATATAACTTGTATGTGAACCTAATGGAATTTAAATAAAACGGGAAAAAACAAAGCTCTAGAACAGAAGCAGCACCTCATTTTTCGTTGATTTCTACACACTGGATCTGAGCCAAAAGGCTGAGGAGTGATTTCTTTGATTTTTTTAAAATGCTTGCTGGCAACTGCTAATAAATTTACTCTGGGATGGCATCTGGACCTTATGAGTCCACTTATAGTTTAAGGAAGTTTAAATGCAAAAGGACATAAATAGTTACCTGGAAGGAGATTATAAAAATATCAATGGGAATGGATTTATAGAAACTCCAAATACAAAACTTAAATGTCAGAAGAGACTTCCAAATTCACATCAAAAAATACTTTTAAAAAATTGTTTACTGACAAATTGGTTTCCATATAACACCCAGTGCTCTTCCGCACAAGTGCCCTCCTCCATCACCACCAGCGCTTTCCTCCCTCCCCCTCCCCCTTCAACCCTTGGTTCATATTCAGTATTCAATAGTCTCTCAGGTTTTGCGTCCCTCTCTCTCCCCAACTCTCTTTCCCTCTTCCCCTCCCTATGGCCCTCCATTAGGTTTCTCCTGTTCTCCTGTTAGACCTATGAGTGCAAACTTATGGTATCTGTCCTTCTCTGCCTGACGTATTTCACTTAGCATGACACTCTGGAAATCCATCCACTTTGCTACAAATGGCTGTATTTCATTCTTTCTCATTGTCATGTAGTACTCCATTGTATACATATACCACATCTCCTTGATCCACTCATCAGATGATGGACATCAGCAATCAGAGAAGAAAAGGAAATAAAAGGCATCAGAATTGGCAAAGAAGAAGTCAAACTTTCACTTTTTGCTGAAGACATGATATTCTACAGGGAAAACCCAATTGACTCCACCAGAAGCCTTCTAGAACTGATCAATGAATTCAGTTAAGTTGTAGTGTACAAAATCCAAAGTCGATCCTCACTATCAGTCAAGAGCCTTGATGCAGGTCTCATCTTGAACTCATGAAACTGAGATCATGAGCTGACCCAAAATCAAGAGTCAAATGTTTAATGGACTCAGTCACTCAGGCACCACTAATTTTTTCTTTTTTTTCTTTTTCAAGTAATCTCTGCACCCAACATTGGGCTCTACTCACAACTTTGAGATCAATCAAGGCTTGCATGCACTCTTCACTTGGACAATGAGCTGTCCCCCACATTGTTCTCTGAGGAGTCAGTTAGCTGGTTGAGCAGAAGCAAAGCCTGAGAGACAGACATGATATCTGTACCAGGAAAGCTAAGATGAGTCTGAAATGCACTGTGCACAGCTGAAGTGACTCATCAGAGATCCCTCACATTCCATACAGTGGGGAAATATTTCTACGTACTTTTGGAGATACAGGAGGAGTGAGAAGTAAAGAATTATTTCCACTTTTTTCTTTATCTTTAAAAAAATTTTTTTTAACATTTATATATTTTTGATAGAAAGAGTGTGACAGGGGAGGGGCAAAGAGAGTCAGAAGCAGGATCCAGGCTCTGAGCTGTCAGCACAGAGCCTGAAGCCCTGGAACCTAAGCCTAAGTAAGAAGTTCAATGGACTGAGCCACCCTGGCGCCACTATTTCCACCTTTATTGTTTTGGGTTTTTCTAACCCATGTTAAGGTTATTTTCCTTGCATAGGAAATGCATTTTTACAAACTAAGTTCTCCTCGATTTCCTGTAATTATTTCCTGGTGGAAGCTAGATGGTTCTCCCATAACCAGTGGCTAGGAGAAATCTGGAATCACAAGCAGAACACTTTCTTTTCCTTCTTTGTTACTAAATATTCCCGAATCTCCTAACACTACAGTCTTTTTTTTTTTTTAATATGTTCACCAGATTTACTTAATGATGTATCTGTTCTTCCCAGAGTGTCAGGAAGCCTTTGCTTTGATGACATCAAAGGTTGGTATGAGCACAAAAGCCTCTTCAACATTCAGTTCCTGATGTATGAGGAGATGAAGAAGGGGAGAAACAAGGCATTAGTGACTTTGCTGAAGGTGTAAGCCAGCCTGGCTGAATGAATTGATTGTTCATGCCCAGGACACCCAAAGGATGATATCAAATTTGCGGTCTCAGATTAAGTGCACCAGACATGTTTCCTGTATCACTTTTTTCATTTGTTTACCAGGTATTCAGAGATGCCATGATTATTTCCTTACACATAGTAAATGCAACCAATTACATACAACATACTTTCATGATAAAAACTCTTGACAGATTTAGTAGAGAACAATTATATTTCAACATAATAAGGACTACCTATGACTTTATAGACCTAATATCATATTCAGTAGTGAAAGACTGAAATCTATTTCTCTAACATAGGATAAAGACATTGATGGTCATTCTCACTTCTCCTGTGGTACTAGAAGTCTTAGCTAGAACCAGGCAAGGAAATTAAGGACACCTGAATCAGAAAGGAAAACATAAAATAGTGACTATTTTCAGATAGTATAATTTTACATGAACCAAATTCCAATGAATCTATCATAACACTCACAAAACTAATCAGCAATTAGAGTAAAGGTAGGTGATACAAAATCAATATTCAGAAATAAGTTCTATTCCTTTATATTATTTATGATACATCTGAAAAAATAATGGAATCTATCTTATTCATAGTGGCATGAAAAACAATAAAATGGTAGTATGTTTAACAAAAGAAGTGAAAGACTGGTACAAAGAAAAGTATAAGACTTTGTTGAAAGAAATCAAAGAAGACACAAACAAATGGGAGAAACTTCATAACCGTAGATTGGAAGAATTAACATGATAGAATAATGTCCATGTTACCCAAGGCCATCTAGCAATTCAACTCAATACTTATCCAAATACCAAAAGCATCCTTCTGAGAAATAAAACAATAATCCTAACATTTATTTTTCAATAGTTTAACTGTGATATGTGTAGCTTTAAATCTATTGAACTGCTGAGCTTCATGGATATGTAAATTAATATTTTTCATCAAATTTGGAAAATTCTCGGCCATAATTTCCTCAAAGATATGTTGTGCTCTTTCCTCTCCTTCTTACAAATATGTTGGGAAATTTGACACAGTCTACACTTCCCTGAGGCTGTGTTTAGTTTTCCTCATTCTTTGTTTTTTCTGCCTTTTTCATTCTTAGTAATTCTGTCCTCTATTCATTCATCTTCATGTTTCTTGATTTTTCTTCCATCAGACAAATTTGTAGTGGAGATGTAGTGACTCAACAAATCAGATACATTTTTTTTAGCTGTTTTGTTTGCTAAATCCAGCATTTGGGTCCATAGAGACAGTGTCCTTTAATTGCTCGCTTTTATTGCATATGTGTTACATCTTCCTGGTTTTAAAAAAAAATTATGTTTATTTTTGAGAGTCAGAGAGACAGAGTGCAAGCAAGGGAGTACAGAGAGAGAGGGAGACACTGAAGTTGAGACAGGCTCCAGGCTCTAAGCTGGCAGCTCAGAGCCCTATAAGGGGCTCCAACCTAGGAACTGTGAGGTCGTGACCTGAACAAGGTCAGACACTTAATCCACTGAGCCACCAGGAGCCCCTACACCTTCCTGTTTTCGGACACATGGTATTATTTTTGAAAACTGGAGATTTGGCAATAATATATTATATATTCTCAGGATTCTAAACTTGTCCTGGAAGTGGTGGTTATACTTTTTTTGGTGTGTGCCTTATTTCTAATTTTTTGTATAGTAAGTTATTAGAACTAACCTTATGGGGTCTATTGCCAGTATTATACACACTCAGATAACACTAGTGTGTGTGTGTGTGTGTGTGTATTGTGTATTTATTTATTCTTGTGTAATAGTTGAGACAAGGTCAACATAGCTTAGAGGTGAGTCAATAATAGGACAGAGGTTGTGTTTAAACTCCTTAAGTGGTAATTTTTTCCCTTTTCACCTTATAAGTTTAACAAATAACTTTTCAATAACCATTTGATTCATTTTACGTTCCTCAAGTTCTTTCTTTTAGTGAATCAGTTATTCCTTTTATAAGGACGCAGGTCTGATTCAGCCTTCCCTTGTACTTAAAGGGGAAGGTGCAGGCTCCTCCGTATAAAAGGGCCCACATTAAGGAGGGACAACTCCTGTGGCGCCAAATCAGGAGAGGCCAGCTGACACCTTTGACCTTTCTAGGGGCGGACCTAGCCACGCCCTACATGCGGGCCTAGTCACACCCAACAAGGGTCCTGGGCCCACTCTGATTGGTCAATAATCTAAATGTTGTGATTGGCTCCCACAACTGCCAGTATTGATGGGGGAGGGTAGGGATTGGAGCTCTGTGCCTTTGTTGTCATTTTTGTAACTCCCCCTTCCCAAACTCATAAAAGCCCTACTCCGCCTTTGTTGGGGGCTCTCTCTCCACCTGGCCGGTGGGTTGGTGGAGTCTGTGAGCCCAAGCTTAAGCCCATAATAAAGCCCTCTGCTTTTGCAGGCATGACTTGGTCTCCCTGGTAGTCTCTGGTCTTTTTTGGGGGGCGATATTACAAACTTGGGCATAGCACTTTCTAGCAATTAACAACTTTTCCTTCATGCATTGTGTTGTTTTAATTTAGAAAACATTGAGAAAAGGATTATCTGAAAATTGCAAGGACCAATTTCTGTCACATCATACACTTATTTTTCTTACAGTAATGATTTCTTCAATAAAAGGGTTAAAGCCTTCCTTTGGATCAACTTTTTATTTAATAAAAGATGACAATAGAAGGGATGAAACCATGAACTCTAAAATTACTGAGTTGTTTTAGTAAGGAACACAAGCTAGGGGTTTCTTTACCAAATAGGGGTGAGAGGAGATGTGCCAGGAAGCACTTGAGTCCAGTTCCAAATCCTGTAGTTGGCAGGCTAAAACATCAACAGGTACCAAAAAATAGTGATTTATCTTAGTGTCATAAGATTTGTTTTTTACCTTGATATTCAGAATTCATTGTCTCATATTTTGAAGAAGGAGAGGTGGACACGGAATAAAATGAGCAGCAGGCAAAAGTTTATTAGAGTATGAGATCAGAAAGTAGCGTATGAAAGCTCTCCTTGCAGAGAGAGAACATTCAAAAATGAATGCTCATGGTGTAGGCAAGAGACTTTGTTTTATAGGGTTTTGGTGGGTCCATGTCCTTGCCCCTTGCTCCTTCTCAGGTTCTACCCTCATTAGGTAGGTAATTCTAAATGCCTAGTCATTCCTTTGGATTGGCTCATTCCCATTGTATGAGGGTTGATGTGTGGACATATCTTTCCTTGTGACTCATATGATTTATGGTCTACTTATTTTTAGTGAGGTCTTTTGTCAAATTCCTGAGGGACACCTGAGGGTGTGTAGATAGTGTCTATTCATTCTTAAAAGGAACCTTACCCCTGAGGGAGTTTGCTGTTGGTCAAATGGTCAGATGCTCCCAGCACTGTTTTCAAATACGTGATTTCCCCACCCAGGAACCTAAGGTCTTAACTATTTCTTCTCTGCTTAAGTCATTGTAACCTCCCCTATCATATGTGAAGAAATGTCGGTTACTCAAGAAGCACTAACATTAGAAGAAGAGCAGCACATAAGCTCAGTAATCAAAGTACTGGGGTGCCTGAGTGGCTCAGTCAATTAAGTGTCTGTGCCTCAGGTCATGATCTCACAGTTTGTGCATTTCAGCCCTACATCAGGCTCTGTGCTGACAGCTCAGAGTCTGGGGCCTACTTCCCATTCTGTATGTCCCTCTGTGTCTGCTATTTCCCATCTCCCACTCTGTCTTTCACAAAAAATAGACATTTAATAAAATGAAATAAAATAAAATAATCCAAATATATATAGAGGGAATTTGACTAAGCCTTAGAATGTTTCTTCTTTATGGCCATTCTATTTAGAAGTCAAACTGACTGGAAAATGTGTGAAATCCCTGAAAAAGAGGATACAACACAATGCCTGAGTAGCTACCTTGAGAACCTGTATATGTCTCTGTGATGTAATGGTGTGAAGACCTTACCACAGGGACAAAACTGAGGGGGATAATGGCAGGTAAATGCTGATTTATGCTGATCAATGAGTATATATTTCTGTCAAACATATTGTAGAATTTGGGAACATGCCTCTTGCTTCACTATACACGTATTTACTTCGTTCAGGTATGGATTTCTTCCCACAACTTCTCAGTTGTTCCCTCCATATTTAGTCTCAGGTTTGTTCATAAAAACACAAATATGTAAAGATATTAATAGTATTGCAAGATACTTAATCCATTGTACTCCTGTTCTATGGCCATTAGAGTATCAGTAGTGGGACAACAAGCAAATACATCCTTATTTTCTGGCATAATTCAAAGGTAGAGACTTTGAACCCTACCCAGCAGCTCTAAGCAGCACTGATTTGTTTCAACAATTTACCATACATTGTTGTAGTACATGCATCTGGGCTTTTCTCCAGTCTGTTGGGTGATCTGGAGGTCAGCATTAGCCTTATCCCTCCTCCTTAAAGAGTTACTGATTCTGGGAGAGCTTCTACTAATGGGTAAATCATTATACCACTTTGTGGAAATTTTAGTTTTTATGTGTGTCTTTCTCAGGCACACAATAAGCTCTGTTCACCTCATTCATTGATCTTGTCTGGACATAGAACTTCATTCTCGTGGAAGCATTATATATTCGCCATCTGCAGCTTGGAAAAAATGCCTCTCCATTCTGCATTACTTCATATTTTGGCTCCAGGAGGGATGTCTTGGGTAAAAAGTGGATAAATACTGATCAAAGGCAGACTCAATTAAAAGGTTACCTGAAGATTTCCTAGTCAAGGTAAAACAAGGAAGAATGATCAATAGCATTTCTTATAAATACAAAGGATGAGTTCATGGATTGTACTGGCATAAACTCCAAATGTATGTGCCAAGAAGGAAAGAGATGCATTATTGGAAGTCAGGAGAAAGGAAAGTGAGCATTTTTAATTTTTATGTGCTAGGCCATTGTTTGTTTTACAACACAAAGGAGGTAAACCACCTCAAGTAGCTTGCATTTTTGCCATTTAGAGAACATACATATCAGGCAGAAAGGTAGACATTATATGAATACATATCAAATTGAGTCAGACACTTCCAGTACTGCAGGGAGTAATTGTGGCAACCATTGAGATATAGGGTGTTTAAGAAAGATTTTCACAAAGACACAAGGAGAACTTGTCCATATAACTATGTAAATGAGATGATAGCAGCTTGATGCTACTTTAGGACTTAGATCAGGATAACAGAGACAGAGAATCTTGTCAAAAAGGTATATGTGAAGTTTACATGCTTTAATTTCATGTCACCTTGTTTGGGCAAAGTATGTGGGGGAACAATGGTGTGAGCAGGGTTGAGAATGCACAATTTGGAGCACCCTCTATTGATAAGAAAGGAAAATGCTGGGAAAGTTTCAAGATTATTGTAAAGGAACTTACATAAAATTTTAAATAACAGTGCTGTGCTGATCCATTTGACACCTGAAGTAAAAGGAAAACTCAGTTCTATTTTAAAATTTGGATATTTCATTCATCATAGATCTTACTTTAATATTTTTTACTACTGATTTAAGAATTTTATTTATCTTTTGTTTTTAAATGTCTGTTTAGTTTTGTGTGAGAGACAGTGAGAGAGAGGGCAGAGAGGGGGGAGACAGAGAATACCAAGCAGGCTCTGCACTGTCAGCACATAGACTGAGATGGGGCTTGAACTCATGAACTGCAAGAACATGACCTGAGCCAAACGTGAGAACTGGAAGCTTAACTGTTTCAGTCACCAAAGTGCCCCTAAAATATTGATCTTAATAAGTGAATTGGGTGCTTTCTTATATTTTGTACCTAAGTTTAGTGTCTCATTCACCGACCTTTGTCCTTGTTGGTTTCAAAAGGCTTTCATAGTTCTCTGGCCTACGTCTTAAGAATATTAGGGAGAAAGGCCTAGAAGTGAAACCTTGTGGAGCTTTAGGTAAAGGAGGGCTTCTTTGTGTAAATAAAGGTGCTCAGGGGACAAAGAGAAAGAAGTCATATTATGGTCCCAGCAGATAGTTAAACTAAAGCAATTAAAAGTTGTAAATTATTAGAATGTGGTCTAGTGCCACATACCCAAGATGTTAAATAATAGGGAATTGGTTGGACTATACCAGGCCACACATATCTGAATGCGATATAATCACTAAAATAAAATGATTATATCCAGATTTCATGGGGTTTTTTTTTACATGTATTTAAGTTTGAGAGACAGAGTGAGACAAAGTGCTAGCAGGGGAGAGGCAGAGAGAGGAGACACAGAATCCAAAGCAGTCTCCAAGCTCTGAGCAAGCTGTCAGCACAAAGCCAGATAATCTGAGCCAAATTTAAATGCTCAACGTTTTGAGACACCCAGGCACCCCAAGATTAACAGATTGATGCCTGTGTTACTTTGACTCTTCAGAAAGAATGGACCTGGAATATTTTTCACCTACAAATTGGGAAATGTTTTTGAACGAATTTTTCGATGTGAGTTTGGAAATATCTTCTGACTTTTAAATTTTGTTTTCAGAGTCTATATAAATCCATTCCCATTTGTGTAAAGACCTGTAACACATTAGGATCTGTTACAAAAGGTGTTTGTTTTAATAGGTATATATTGACGCTAAGGCAGTGAACATTACATTAAAGGAAAGCATCAGGCACAGTCTCAAAGATATGCATTGCTTTCCATCCTTTTCCTTGCTGTTATCAACTAATCCCATGAGATTCTCCTGAGACAGAAAGTATCCCTATTTCCATGTCGTTTTCATGAAAGGAGCTTGGGATTTCTCTCAGACATTGGGGCCTCTTTGATAATGAAACAACACCTGTTGAGGCAGCCCCTGAGCTTGAACACAAGCAGAAAAGTGAATATTTAATAATCAATACTTAATCTTTTGGTTTACCACTGAATATTAATACCTTGTGTAATATGAAACTATATGAAAAGGTTCTTATGGAAAGGGTGAGACTTGGTATAATAGGCTCTCCTACAAACTGGGAGCTTCTGAGCACGCACTTAATCTCTGATCCTGATTTCCCTCATCTGTATGGTGGGGATACAAAACTTTGTGAACATCAACAATGTACTCAAAAAGGACAATTAACTAACAAGGTCAAAATGGTGAGTTACGACTGAAGTTGTTCACAGGGCTTTTGTCTACTAATCTCCCCCTGTTTCCCACTCTATCTTCCCCCTGCCTCACACTTTGAAATTATAGAAACAAGTATGTTCCATGACGTGAATGTTCAATTCCTAACCCTCAAGGTGATGAAGCTAGGAGGTGGGATTTTGAGAGGTGATTATCAGGATTAGGAAATTTACAAATGTGGCCTCAAGCTCCCTTGTTAAGGTTCCATGTGAGGTCAAAGTGAGAAGACTTGAAGGAAGGGAGTTCTTTCCAGACCTGAATCTGCTGGTGATATTATTTTGGACTTCTCAGCCTCAGAACCCTGAGATATAGTGCCTGTTGTTCATAAGCCACCCAGTTTGTGCTGTCTTTTGATAGAAGCCTGATTGGACTAAGACAAACATGCTTCCCTCTTCCTTTTGTCACCATTCCATCCAAAATATTGAATCCATGAAGAAACAAAGCAGTTGGCAGTGCAGGTTACACCTCCTTCGGCTGCAGTTACACAAATGTTATCTGCATTTGTATCTGTAGCAGCCAAAATGCCTCAAGTTAAAACAATTTGAAGGGCAGTCAAGCTCCTTAGCTCCCTGTGTGATCACGTGTGGTTTTCATTAAGTTCAACTTCTCCATCTGCCCAGAGTATCTGTTTTCACTTTCTCAAGGCATTGTTCCTGAGGGGAAGTCCCAGTCCACATGCAAATCTCAGTCTGTGTCCTGGGAGAACCCAAAGTAAAATATTTATGAAATGATTTCAATTAAAGCAGCCTGGTGACCCAATGAAAGAACAGCACTAGGGCAGAACTGGCTGAGGGCAGAGCTTGGTGGAATATGTGTTGAGCTGGGGTTCCTGGCTGCCCACAGACCCCAAGTGCTGCTAGGGAACTGGTTCTGGGTGGTGTGTGGGAATATGTAGGAGCATTTTTCTTTGTCACAGTATATGAAGGCAACAAGGATGCTAGACATTTTTGGTGTAATGATAGTTCCCCAACCCCAAATCCATTCCAAAGCCTGTACAGATTTCAGATGTTACTGTAGATATTCATAACTCTAAAAATTTGGTACAACTATCTTATTATTTCCTTGATTGCATCTGGTGTAACAACCCAACAACATTTAGCACCATTTTAATAACCACTTACATGCATTTACCATGTATTTGAAAATTGCTTCTGTTCAATTTTGTTCTTTACGGAAATAAATCATGACACTTTCAACTTAAAATAAACAACATTGTTAATAAGAAGGCTCATTTTCATGAATTATACAGCAATGTGTCCCCTGCATGCCAGTATTATAGTTGCATTTGTGGTGTGCATCTGCTTATAGAGGTGAGATTAGTCTATTTTTTAAGCTTTGTAGTATTATAATACCTGCTTGTTTCATATTTACATACAAAGTATTGTATTTGATACATGTAATTCTTTATAATTAGGATAATATATTAGTTTCCAAAAATCACATGTAGTTTTTTCATGTTGTCTGAGAAGTTTATCTTAGTAGTGAAAAGGAATTATAATTTTTTTAAGTAAAAAAGATATCACAAGACAGTACCTTATGCACTAGAATGTATACAGTTAAAGAGATTCACCTTCTCAATGTTGGTAAGCATGTGGAGCTTTTGGAAATCTTTCACACTGCTTCTGGAAATGTCAAAAGGTATGAAGATTTTGGAGATCTCAAGTTTCTTATAAACTAAGACTCAATCAATGTAAACAATGAAGTGAAAAAATATTTACTCTGCAAACTCTTTTTTTATTTTTAAGTATTATGCAAGAATTAAAAATAGTATATCCAAAAAATCTTGTACAAGAATATTCATAGCATCTTTATTTGTAATTGTCCCAAATTGGAAACCATGTATATGTCCATCAACTGGTATGTGGACAAGTTGTATTATACTTAGAGAAGAAATATAGTCAGTAATAAAGAAGAATGAACTACTGGTACATAGAAAACAGGAATGAATCTCAACCTATTTTGCTTAACTATAGATAATTTATCCACTTATATGCAGTTTTATGAAAGAGAAACTAATCTATGTTGAAGAAGAAAATAAATGCAATGCTTGCCTCTCATGTATGGGAGATTTACTTGACAGGTGACTTGTAAACTTTCTGGATTGAGGGAAATATATAAATTTCCCAAAATCCATGACCTGCACAGGTAACACTCATGAATATTTAGCATGTGCATTATTCCTCAATTTAAACAAGGCGTATTATGAACAAAGAGGGGAAACAAACAACCAAACAGAAGTGGGATATTATGGAGCTGAGAACTGTTTTCTTAGGATAAAGGAAGCTCTGTGATGTGCTATAAAGGATGAAGAAGCACTAAGAGACCCAACTGACAAGAAGAGACCTAAGGTAGTGATAAGGAGGCTCCTGGCTAACAGGCCCCTGAGACCCTAGGCTGAAGGAGATTCATGGTTACCAGCAGGCGTGGCCAGTGTCATCCACCAGACACTTGTGTTGGACATCATCATGTTATGAGAGACATGTTAACAGAGTGCTGCAATGCCCAAAAAGGCAGAACATGGGCCAGACAAGGGGAACCACCCTCCACTAACATGTGGACACCTAGCTTCTTCTGTGTCAGATACCCTTTTGGGAAGGAGGGATAAGAAAGAAGGAAGATCTGTTAGGAGGAAAGAAAAAGCTCCAACGGGTAGGTTAAATTAAATTTACCTTAAATTAATGATTTCACACTGGAGGAGAAATGTGAAATTTAATACATATGATTATTTATTTATGTATTTTGATAGTGAGAATAAAGATTGAAGGATAAGATGGATTTTTTAATAGAAAACAGAAAATAATCTTTTTTTCTTTTCAAAACATACTGCTTGGTCATGGAGTGGCAGCCTTTTACTGAGTGGTAGGCGAATAAAATAACATAATGTAATTAATGACTTTTCCTGCAATTGTGCTTCAGAAATATTAAGTGTTATACATACTCAACGGACAGCAATGTGTGTTCTAGAGTAAGTGATATTAATGGAGGCAGGCAGGGTCAGAGAACAGTGAAGTCTCACACAGGATGTGACAAGTGGGTCCGTGGCTTCATGCAGGATTGTATTCAATTATGAGCTAGAGAATCTAGAAACAAGCTTATTGAATAGTGTGAGTTACAGAGAAAAAATAATGATGTAGTGCCTGGAACCTCAATAAAAAGAGGAGATTGAGTCTCGTTGTTCCTTGGGTAAGAGTTTATATTGGAAAGGGCATAAGTAAGGCCTTCCTGTAACTTCCTTCAGGAATCCAGAATAGGATCCAGTCAAAGTTCAGTGTCAGTGAACCATAAGTATTGCTACATACATAGCCAAAGGAACGGGGTGTTGATGCCAGAATCAGCTGAAGTTTGTTTGAAGTTTATGTGCTGGAACATGTTCAGGATCTGACTCTTTGTGGATCTTATTAGGAGTTAGGGGTCTAGGACAACACTCAGAGAATAACTTTCTTGTTTCCCCATGGAAGTGGGAACATAGCTCTTTTGGCGTTTTTATTCAGAGGCAAAATACAAAACATGAATAAATGGGGCCTACTAGAAAAATAGCAGAGATGGAGTCTTTCTAAACTGATATTCCTTTATTTCCCTACTTCATTTCCTCACTATGGGATTTTTATCCTCCTCAATCTTATAGGGGGTGTTGGAAATTGGAGGCCTCACATTCTATAACTTTTTCAAGCTGAAAGAGATTGTAAACCTTGTCTATTGAGAGACATTAAAATCCCAATCCATCTGATTATGGGAAGGGCTCCTAATTATAAGTTGTTTGGCTTGGAGGAGTATATGAGGCCTCCTCACAAGATAAGTAGATTTGGAAGCACCAACAAAAGTGTCCACAGCAAAGGAAGATTCCTATTGAAATAATTGTTTGTAAAAATAGCCAGCGAGAGGAACAGAATCAACTAAATCATATTTCCAGGAAAATGTATGGGCATGGAGTATTGAGAAGTCATATTTAGGATCAGTACATATATATATGTTAAACATTAACGCTTTACCTAATTGTAGTGCTTCAGTTGAAACAGATCATTCAGCCTCTTGTGCCAAAGTATGGGGAGAGAGAACGCAATCACATCCTGCAGACTGGCAACAGTCTATCAAACTTCTCTTATTCTTTCCTTCATATAACTCCTTCTATCTGTAAACCATTCAGCCTCTGGAATAGACAGAGGTCTATTCTTTAAGACAGGCTTACCGGATATGTATATTTTTATAGAGTTCTACAAAGAGTGAGTTGTAGGGTCTTTATTGTCTTGATCAGGCAGTAGGGGTAGCTGGTTTCAAGCCTTGCAATATCCTAGGGTTACATCAGGGGTGTCGGAGGATGGTCTGATATTTTTATAATCTCCCTCCAGGTAACTATTTATGTCCTTTGGCCTTTGAACCTCCTTGACTTGATGTGGAGTCATAAGATCCAAATACTGTCCCATAGTAAGTTTATTAGCTTCTTCAACTAGCAAGGCAGTTGTAGCTTTTACATGCAAACATCCTGGCCATCCACTACTACTAGGTCTCGCTGTTTGGAGAAGAAGAGTACTTGTCTGGGAACAGGCCCCAGCTTTTTGTTTAGGACCTCCAAAGTGATTCTTCTTCTATGCCCTACTTCTTCTATGCCCTATACATTGGATAAAAGGCTTTTCTAAATGACATTGACCAAAGGAACTTCTAACTAGACATGTTGTCTGAGGCTAGCAAAAGAAGAGCTAAAATAAACTATTGGTCTTCATCAAGACAAAACACTTTTGAACAGCTATGAGAATAATCAACAAGATTTAAAGGGAACCATTGGAATGGAAGGAGATATTTGCAAATGTCACAACTGATAAAGGGTTAGTCCGAAAATGTGTAAAGAATTTACACAACACATCACCCAAGAAAAACAAATAATCCAGTTAAAAAATAAGTCAGAAGACAGGCATAGACTGTTTCTAAACCATAGAGATGACTAATGGACACATGAAGAGTTCCTCAACATCACTTATCATCGGGGAAGTACACTCAACACTACAATGAGATGTTATCTCACACCAGTCAGGATGGCTAAAAATAACAACACAGGAATCAACATATGCTGGTGAGGATGTGGAAAAAGGGGAACCCTCTCACACTGTTGGTTGGAATGAAAAGTGGTGAAGCCACTGTGGAAATCAATATGGAGGTTCATGAGGAAGTTAAAAATAGAACTACCTTATGATCGAGCTATCAAACTACCAGGTATTTACCCAAAGAGGACTCAAAACCTGATTTGAAGGGGTAAATGCACCCTGATATTTATAGCAACTTAATAAACAATAACCATCTATGGAAAGAGTCAAAATGTCCACTGACTGGTGAATCGAATAAGTGGTATATATATACATGGAATACTACTCAGCCATAAAATGGAATGAAATTTTGTCATTTACACCAATGTAAATGGAGCTGGACAGTGTAATGCTAAGTCATATGAGTCAATCAGAGAAAAACAAATACAACATGATTTCATGCACATGTGGAACTTAATTTTTATGTTTGTTTATCTTTCTTTAATATTAGCACAGAGCCATATGTGGGAATTGAACATTCAAACAGAGATCATGGCCTGACCTGAAACCAGGAGTCAGACACGTAACTGACTGAGCTACACAAGCCCCCTACAAATGTGGAACTGAAGAAACAAGACAGATGAACATAGGGAGATAAAAAGAGAGAGGCCAACCAGAACACAGACTCAGTTTGTTTTCTGAGGTTCACTGGAAGGCAGGTGTGCAGGGGAATGAGTTAAATGAGTGATGCTGATTAAAGAGTAGTAGTGAGCACTAGTAGTGAGAGCATTGGGTTTTGTATGGAAGTGATAAATCACTCAATTTTACATCTAAAACTAATATACCTTCTCTGTGAACCAACTGGAATTTAAATAAAAACTTGGGGAAAAAAACAAAGTTCTAGAACAGGAGCAGTACCTCATTTTTCTTTGATTTTTACACACTCTTAGCTAAAAGGCTGAGAAGTGATTTATTGATTTTTTTAAATGCTTGCTGTCAACTGCTATCCCATTCTATTGGATCCCAATTGTTCCCCTGCATGTTTTTATGAAGGGGTCTAGCTGTAAGGCTAACCCAGAGGCAGTGGTGGACTACTATGCTAGACACAGGTATGCATCTTCCTTCATGATGGCACCTTTCTTTATGGAATCCCTTCAGCTTCCCCACATCAGAAGGAATTTCTTTTCTTTAAATTCTCCCATACACTTAATGATGAAAAACAAGACAAAAGAAGCGCATTCCCAGGCTTATCTGAAAGGGATGTGAAAGGGAGGAGTGAGATTGATATGGATTTCTTTCTGAATTAGCATATGACACAAGTATATTATTACAATTTATTTAATGGAGTCCCTTGGCTAAGCACAGGGTATGTTTCTCAGACTCTCTGTTCTAGTGAGTATGTATCATGTTAAATTTGAATATTTCTTTTGATCATGAAAGGACCATATGACCCTCATTTAACCAAATTGAGAAAATTATGCTGAAAATGCTGTGCTTACCAGTGCCTTCTGGAAATGAAAAATCAACTTCCATTTTAGCCACCATTACTGGTCTGAATTTCTGGCTGTCTCTGGGGACAAATGGGGCAAAAACAAAAAAGAAACAAAAACCATAAAAATGTATTCCTCCTCTTCCTGACCACTTCTTCTACTTTTGTCTTTCCTCCCCATAGAGCCTGACTTTGCTTACACTTTTGTATCCTCAGCTAGTTGTGAGGTTTTTTTTCAGTGTGTTTTAGGTCTTGAATATGGGTTGAAAGTGGTTAATGCCACCTTACCGGAACCAGAAAATGAATGAGATTTGATTTATTTATCTTTTCAATTTTACTTATGTTTATTTTTATTTTTTTATTTTAATTTTTTAATGCTATTTTTAAGTTTGAGTGAGAGACAGAGTGCTAATGGGGGATGGGCAGAGAGAGAGACACACAGAATTGGAAGCAGATTCCAATTCTGGGCACAGGGCCCAACACGGGGCTTGAATTCATCAACTGTGCGATCATTACCTGAACCAAGGTCAGATACTTAACAGACTGAGTCACCCTGGCACCCCAAATTTTTATTTCTTTGAAGTTTTATTTTAATTCCTGTTAGATAACATTCACTGCTATATTAGTGTTGGGTGTGCAATATAATAAATTGAAGACTTCCAACATCACCTGGTGCTAAATGAGAGGTTAGGCTTTAGGATGTTATGGAAGTTTCAGTAATCATGATTTCTGTTGAGGAACCTTTAAGAGTAGCAGCATTTATGATCAATAACACAAGTATATATAAAGGGAATTTGAATTGAACTTTGATATTTACTCTTCATGATCATTCTATTAACCACAAACAGACTGGATAAAGTGTGGACCCCTGAAAAAGAGAACACAAAACAGTTTCTGAAGAGCCAACACCCAGATCTCTTTCCCTCTGAGATAAGTGGTATGAAAAGTTTGCAAATGGTGGCCCATTTGAGCGGAATAATGATGAGAAATGTTGACTGGTAATTGGATGTGTCTCAGATTTGTGTCAAGCATATGATAGTCGAATTTGGGAAAGTGCCTATTGTTTTGAAATAGATCTATTTACTACTTTGGGATGTGGATTTTTTCCCTCCACTTCTCAATTGTTCATTCTACACCTATTCTCCATACCATATCATAAGAAATAACACAAAGATATAAGACCCCAAGAGTAGTACTAGTGAAGTAGAAGAAACTGAAGCCATTGTATTGTGATCTACACCCTTAAGAGTATCGTGAGTGGGACAATAAGCAAATCCACTTTTGTTTCCTGATGTTTCCTACAAACTTTACTCATCAACAGTAGCACTGAGCTAGTTGAAGAATTTAACATCGTGTGTGTGTGTATGTGTGTGTGTGTGTGTGTGTGTGTTAAAAGCATGAGGGCTTTCATCAGTCTGTTAAATGACATATTGGTCAGTATCAGCCAAACCCCACCCCCTTAATGAGTTATGAGTTCTGCAACTCTGCTAATTGGTGAACGATTAAATCTTTTCATGGAAAGTCTTGAACTGTGTCTCATCAACAGCAACACAATTATTCTTCTCATTGGTATTGATATCGGGAGTTAAGTCTTCATTTCAAGAACTCCTATTGGTGAGTGAGTACTTGTAATCTTAAATGGTGGTAAAGTGCTTTTCATTATCTTTCTAGGTTTTTTTGGCTGATATAGTAATTAAATTGATGTAAGACAGATTGCCTGGTAAAAAACACAATTAATTACCTGTGTATGAGATCCGCACTAGACAGGAGAAGTCAAAGACAGTACTAAAATTGAGGCTTGTATACCTTCCTGAGCTAAAGAGAAGTGGTAAACAGGTTGCAGACGAGGAAGTGTAAACAGGTTGCAGATGAGAAAGACAATTCACAGGAACATATAAAGAGCACATACTTTGTCAAATGATGTGTGTCCTGCCATGCTGTTGAGTCATATCGATGTAAAAATATATCTCTGGTAATAACTTCCTTCCTAACACAGGCTCCCTTTGGAAATTGTTATAGGCTCTTAAGGAAAATGTAACAAGCT